>PVIR01007305.1:0-61627 GCA_004026965.1 Petromus typicus
CCCCCCAACACCGCCTACTCTTCCAAATATGGTCAAGGAAACAGCTTGTTTTTTCTCTGAGGCGGAGACTTACGCCCCTTACGCCATCTTTGATTGGCTCGCCTTTCTCGAGGCGGAGACTTACGCTCCTTACGCCATCTTAGATCGGCTCGCCACAATTACCATGGGAAGCAGATATATTTATATCTATACCTATCTATATTTTATAATATGGTGAATGAAAATATGCATAAACCCAATTGGCCATATTTTCTATCATAAGAGAAGATGACATTGAGCACTGATGGAGTAAGCTAAAGGCAGTTCCTAGACTCTACTAAAATGCTGTCATAGGAAGAGATACAAGCTATTTTTTGTTCCAAAGTTAAAACTTGACCTAATATAACATTTTATCAGATGGAAAGTGGATGAAATGACTGCATGGATTTATTTTGCCCCCTGTTTGGGGGAGATTAGTTGTGTATTGTATGTAAGATTTTCTTAGCATTATCCATCTGGGGTTCTCTGAACAATCAGTACTTATTGCCAGATGGCTCATTTCCAGCATTATTTTTGGGTGGCAACACCATCAATCCAGCTGTGATTCAAGGCATCTATAGACCTCCTATCGACTGTAATAAACCCGAACAGACTACAGTCAATGGAATCTACTACCTGATTTATTTTACAGCACAATCCATAGCAAAAGCATTCAGTAAATTAATCTGGCTTGACTGCTGGGAGAGCCTAGCATTATTATATTCTTCCCCCAAGGGCACCGACAGGAATTTGTTCATCTGCTATTCGTATTATTCTGAATGTTTATTGGCAGAGCATGGTTAACCTTAGGAAAAATTATGAAGTAGCCAAAGTTCACTGTAGAAGTCCTACCTGCCATCACACATACCCTACCATCTTTTCCAGAAAATTTTTATAGTACTCAGTGCCGGAAACACTCAGATTTTCATTGAACTTCATTGTAATGGGGAAAGATACTTTATAGTAGCCTTGAGAACCAGTACTTGTTTATCAAAATTGAGCTTATCTTGCTCAGTGTAGTACAAATTTACACTGGGTAGGCTTTCTCTTGTGTACATGTTCTCCTTTCTGCTCTTGATTCACATTTTCAACTGCCAATCTGAAAGCTTCTTTCGATTATTTACCAGGTATCTCAAATTTAAGCTGACTGAAATCGAACTCAAAGTCTTCTCCAGATTTGCTTGTCCTTAAATCTTTCTTATCCCACTTGAAATAAATTTAATATATCCAATTCTTCCAGGGAAAATTTTGGGAGATATACTTTGTGGCCTAAACTGTGTCTCATCACACATTCAACTTGACACACCTAAGTTCAAAATACATCTAGAATTCACCCATTCTTGACCATATCCAATTACATCTTAGATTTTAAAGAGTTTATTTGGGCAGAACACAAATTCACGAATTGGACATTTCCAGACTACAAGCAGCTCAAGATAAGAGATGAAGGCCTTTTAATGATAAATGGGGAAAAAAAGACAAAAGAAATACCTGATCGACTAACATGACCTAGTTGGAGATTAGATTGTGGTTTTTGCCTGGTTAAGCTTATGGAGTGAACAGTCCTAATTAGAGAATAATTGGGCCTTTCTGACAGGTAGGACCATTTTCAGTGAGTTGGAGTTCCATTTCCTTATATAAGAAACCCAATATCCTTGCTACTCAGCCTACTGGGCTCCAAGTTAATTATGTTAACAGGTGCTACCACCTTTATTGTATTATAATTGTCTCTTGTCTGAACAATTCTGATACCTACATGATTACTTTGCTTGTTTCCACCCTTATCTATTGTTTTGGTTTAGGGTACTCTAATAACAGACTCTGAGCAAAGATTTGAGTATAATTTATTGAAGAGGTTACCCCGGTAGCATTTTTGGGAGTAGTGTAGAAAAGAGAGTAGGATAAAAGTCAATTACACATATGGTGTTAATGTGTTTAGTTACTATTGTGAAGAGGTGGGACTTGGTCTTAGTGGGGACTTTTTGAGAGGAAGAATAGAATGTATCTCTCAATTGTTACCTAAAAAATAATACATTTAATATAGTGAACCTAAATTATAAGCTATTTCCCAAATCCAAAGAAGAGTAAAACATTCTGTGTCCCTTTATAATGAAGATTAAATAGTGTAATAATTTGTTCCTTACATTGAAGTAATATTCTGCCATGCCTCAAAATATTGGACCATAAAAAGTACTGATGTGCCCTTAGTTTTTCTAGTGTTTATCTAGTTATGATCCTCATATGACTGGCCAGGGTCTTTGATAATTGGCTGTAGCATGCTCACTGGTTTGATTGATGTGAAGTCATTCCCTTAATGAACCATCATGGTAGACTATAGAACGTCCTTTGAACCTTATTGCAGAAAAGAATAGTAGTATTAACAATACTTGGAGCAAAAACACTAAGCTTGTACTACTCTTTGTTCGGGCACAGGATAAGTACTTTATTTTTTTTTCATTTAAAAATATTTACTAATTTTTCCAGGTCCTTTTTCATTTTTATTTTTTAAACTTTATTTTATCAGTACATGAAGTTTCCAAGACGTTAATACTATTTTTGGTTTCTCTTTATAACATCTCTGTAATAAGGAGATTATCCATTCTCAAGAGTTTCCAACAGGGTCTTAGTAAAGAATTGCTTTTATGTCTGTAATAGAACTTCAGAACTTGTAAAGGAAAAATGCGAATTTTATTTCTTCTTGATAAATGTTTCTGAATTGTATTTCACTGGATGATTGTTCTTCATGGCACATCAGTGAATTATACAAGAGAGCCTTGATATTTCCTATTTTTTCTAATAATTTTAGAAACCCACCCCTATCAGGAGAAAGATACTATTCTACGTGACTGTACACAGTACTTTTTGGACTCTAAAGTTCACAGCTCTTCATTCAATCACCTTTGGTGGCTCAAAGCTTGCCATATGCAACAGATGTACCATGGAAATCTAGGAAATTTTGTAAATCCTGGCTTCCCACCCTAGTTGTCAAACTTTTATAAATGTACAAATGAGACCCTTTATTTAGGTATGAATTATTATGGTTCCTTGAAACCTGGACCCAACTGATAGTTATCAAAATTTTAGTTACTTATCACTTAGATAAATTTTTATATTCTGAAAAGCCCAGTTCCTCATCTACAAATGGGAAAGGATAAGCTATTTAACTGTAGGTCCCCAAGTGTGAACTGGAACTTTCCTATGTAAAATTTTTTTGGAGGGGAGGTTATCATCTAAATCACTCAAATCTCTTTCTTCATCATCCAAGTTATCTTCATAGTAATATTTTTGCAAATTTCTTCACTACACTGTTTCTGTGTTATAAGAAATCTGATTTTTGTTTTAATATTCTGACTGTAAATTGCTGTTGTAAGTCATTGCAGTTGGGATTATTTTTCTGACCTCAGAGTATCTTGTTTGAATCCATAATAGCATAAACTCTAGTCTCTGTACATGGCCTACGGCTTTGTGTCCTGTGTTTGTATGGTCAGATTTGACATATCAGCTTTTGGAAATCTCATATTTCTTGACATCTAGGTACCAGACAGCTGTGTGAGATCACTCATGGGAAGCGTTTGAGGCCTGAGACCTTGATTAGTGCTTAGTGCCACATCACATGTCAGTTTAATTTTAATCCATATGTCCTCCCCTTAAGTCCCTGGCACTAGGTTCCTTGAAAATGCTTGTATTTTCTAGTGACGCGTAGATTTGACGCAGTGGATACTTGCTGCATATTTTTCTTTCGGCTGCCAAAGAGTAGGAAAGGCCTTGAATCTAACAACCTATCCTCTGGTTGCTTAATTTTCCTCCAGGAATATTTCCTCAAAACATTAATGAAGACTAGGGTTAACCTTAATTTCTAGCCTTTTACCTTCTGAGGCTGTTTCTTACACCTCCTCAGTTTTGAGCTGGTCATCTGATTCTGTGTTTGTCTGATTCCTAGTTGCTCTGATGTAGTCTTGACCTCTTATCATTCATCCAAAGACTAGGTTGTCGGTCTCATTACAGTTTCACAATCTCTTGTGGTATTGAAGGATGTCCTGAAATATAACAATCATCATAAACTATTCCTTGGAGAGCTTAGATTTCACTCCTGAGGATTAACTTCTGCCTCATTTCTGTGAAAATATCAAGAGTCATGTAGAAGAGAAGAAAATTCTATCACTAAATTCCAGCTTCAGCTTAATTACTATTAAACACTGTAAACCAAAACATGCCCCTTAACTTTTTGATGCCCCATTTTCCTTATATATCAAAAGGAAAATAACAACAACCAGATTTGTTATGAGACACTATTTAATAAAGGAAAACTTTGAAAAATATCAAATGATCTGTACCTGCATCAGAAAATATTTTTAATAGCTTAAATTCCTTTGGTCTTTCAATTTTAGTTGAAATTAAATATTTGAAGGTGAAACATCAGTTTCATACAGGGAATATGGCAGAATGGACAGTAATAAAAAGATAAATTTAATTTAGACTTCATATTTTTATTATGCAAAATCACTTTAAAGAAGATGACATTTTTCCTCATAATTTTTAGTTTAAGAAAGGAAATATACAGTGTCAGGGTAAGTAATGAAGGGAAAACAAATGTAATAATAAAGAAAAAAGAAAACAAAGATTGTGTATATAGGGGGTAGGGGAGTGCAGGGCAGGGGAAAAGAGAAAAAATGAGAATTAAGTCATGTCATATTCTGGTACAAACTCTTAATGTTGAATGCGATTACGATGTGTATTCATAATGTACCAATAAAGATAATTTTAAGAAAAGAAAGGAAATATATCAGAACAATTACAAAGAACTGGCCCATTAAATTTATTGTATTTTTTGTGTCATGTAATGTGCTTCAGAAAAAGTTCAATATTTCTTTTATCCCATAGAAGTGATAAACTAGACAAACAAAAGCAGCAGATAAACAAAATTTGAGATCCTCTCTTGAAAAATATTACTACTTATTGTCAGAAGACTTTGAGAGTTTCACCTATGATCTAGTAGAAGTCACAAGAAGGGCAAGTAACAATTTTGATTAAGATTTTAAAAATTCATTTTGTATTTTTATAATTCATACTTTTCAGTGAGTTTTTAAATTTTTCTGCCTCCAAGTTGGTACTGTCAAGTTTGCAAACCCACAGTCAAGGTGACTCAGCAAGTCCCCTGCTTGCTTAAAATGATTAGAATTCTGCTCACAGTCACCAAAGTGAACAATCACAATGTAAAGAAATCCCCAAACAATCTTGTTTTCAGGCAGCTTTTCCATCTTAATGCCTTGTATGGCTATCGGAACATCCCTCCTCAGAAAAGAGGGGGCACATTGTACTAGGGTGGGCTGATTCTACAAGGCACATTATGGAAATGATTCAGTTTTCCAAGTGAAATGTAAAATTGTTCCTCAACCGGATGTCTAAAGCAAGGTGAATGGCCCTTAGAGTGAATTGTATATGAAAATATTAGGATAGCTATAGTTTATTTTTCATCATGAAGATGAAATTAAATTTTACTTGGTACTGATGTCCTTACATTATAATCAGTGTAGTAGTTCATAAATATCATTTCCAGACTGGAAACACTAATAAATACTTGCTGTAAGTGCATTTGTTTTTATAAATAAGTTCACACTGTACACATAGTTGGCATTTACTAGGGAATTATTTTAATTTGGGAGAGTACAGGATCAGAATTGTTTGTAGGAAGAATACCTTGTCATTTATATGAAGAATGAGTTGGAAGAGGACAAAGCTGAAAAGTAGACAATCATCTAGACAAGACTAGAATGATGTGATAAATGAAATGAACTATCCAGTTCTTTTTACTGGGTAGAATTTATCTTCTTCACTTTTGGGAGTGCTACTGACAGGCAGTTCTCAGTTCTTGGTCCCATACAGAATTGCCTTGGATGAACAGATATGTCTTTCCCAAGGTTATTCTCCATCCTCATGACAGCTTACCTATGATAAATCATTGATGCAAGGGAACAAAATCCTTTTTCCCTTTTCCTGCTATCATCACAGTCCTAAGACAGCCTTTGTGGCTTTGGCTCCCATTGTATAAATACACCTTCTTGCATTTATCCAATCACACACTATTTAGTTATAGTTGTGGAAGAATACTGTTGTAGTAATTAAGGTCTTAAATTTGTTGACCTTACAACAGGGAAAACTTTCTACGTGAGCTGACCAATTAAAAGGAACCTTTATAAAGAAAGTTTTCTCCAACTTGGTGGAAAAGAGTAAGTCTGCCTTTTGAAGCAGGAAAAGGATTATGTACAGAAGGACTGGTACTTGAATGATGCAAGGTCAACATGTCAAAGAGTGCATTAGGCTTCGAGTTGCTGAGAGAGATTCCTACTTGGTAGACAGTAAGAAAATAGGGAACTCAGTTCTGCAACTTTAAGAAATAAATTTTGCTAATGGTCATAATGAGCTTGGAACCAAAATTTGTCCAAGAGTTACCAGATAAGAACCTAATCTGGCCAAGACTTGGATTTTAGAGTTGTGATACCCTAAGCAGGAAACCAGGCCATGTGGTGCTGGACTTCTAACCTACAAAACTATAAGCTTGAAAGTGAGCAATTTTGTAAGCCATTAATTTAGTGTTTTGTGGCAAACAAAATTTCTGTAGGATTTAGACAAAATATACTGGCAGGAGTTTGGAGCAGATGAAAATGAATCTGAGTGCTGACTCAAAGGGGGGCATAAAATAAAACTGATTATTGATTTCAGAGGTCTCTGAGGTATATAGAGTTTAAGATTTCAAAAAGACTCCAGGATATGGTGGTTTTCCCTACAAGCATGAAAAAGTGATGGCTCACAATCAATGAGGTTTTAAATACTTGAATTGCTATAGCAAATTACAGAATCTAAAAACTCAGAAATTGGGATATATTCTAAAACTATCCCCTTCCCTAATCAATATAGTAAATCCAAGGTAATATTACATGCCAAAGAACTGGCCAGGATTAATGTGGCCCTGTAGAATCTCAAGAGTGCAAAGGTAACACTCCTCTTCAGATCTTCAGTTAATGCACAGTCTGGTCCCTGCAGAAACTAGGCAAATTCTGGATGATGCTCATTGTCTGTCACAAACTCAACCAAATGGTATCCCCAAATGCAGCTTCAGTGACAATGTAGAATCTTGCTGAAAGTATTAACATGGTCCCAGGTAACTATCTGAGCAGAAAATAGTATTTTTTCCTTTTAATAAAAGAATAAAAAAAATCTTTCCATGCACTAGGAAGAGAAAATAGTATAGATTTATGATCTTGCTCCAAGATTCCTTCTTCTAACTTCTGGTATTATGCAATCAGCACAGACCTGGGCCAGCTGGACATTCCAGAAAGCATGTCACAATGTTTCATTCATGACATGACATCACAAGGATCTTGCAAAACATCTGTAAAATTGTTCAGTCCAGACTTCTGGGAGGTGCATGGGACAAATTATTGAATTATGAACTTCCTACTGTGAGGTTATCAGAATCAAAATGCAGTTGCTTATGTCAACCCCAATAAAAAATATATTTTAAAATGTAAGAAGAGTTCTCAAGCATGACTGCTGGCTACCAAATGAAAGGAAAACCCCCAAAAGGACACCCTCCCCTGAGTTCTGACCCTTCCCCACATTTTCTTAGCCTTGTAACAATATCAGCACCCCTAATTAACTGGCCTAGCCAAACTCCTACTCATTAAACAGACCATTCCAGCCCAACAGGCCCTCCCCTCCAGAAGAGTAAACCTTGCAAAAATATGAAATGGACTAGTAACCACAGACTAAGACAGATGACCTGATCCCAGAATATCCAGCTTTCTCATTCTCTGCTACTTCAGCTGCCCCAGTAGAACCCGTACTCTGTAAGAGAGCTGCTCTGGCACTTGGGAGCTAGTAGCCCCTTTATTTATCTCAAACAAAGCCTACCCATGCTGCAAATATTTCTCTCTTTCTCTTTAATTTCTTACAGTAACTAACACAAAAGTCTCTCTGAGACTCATGGTATTACACAAAAAGTAACAACAATGACATTTGCCTAGCGGTTCTTTGTCCTTGTTATTAGTCCTTGTGGCCGAGGATTATTGTTTCAAAATATGTTATGTAATTCTCTTCATTATTTTTCCTTTAAAAAATTCTCCTTGCCTCAGACTTTCAGAATAAACTCACAGCTTACAATGGCACACGTATTCTTATTGCAATGCTCTGCATTTCCCAATATGACTATACTTTAGATAATCTTTTACTGAGGTTAGTTTAAGTTGGTGGCGCTAACATGAAGAGGTAACACAAGGCCTATTAGGCCTTTTCCTTTTGGGAGAATATTTCTGCAGCTGGGCATATTGTTGATTCACCTATGTATCAAGTAATAAGAAAGGCCACTGGTTCAGAACATGATATGTATGGCCCCATGACAGGTTCAGGCTGTGGTGGTGTCAGCTTACCTCTGAACACACAACCTTAGGGACTCTTGTATCAGAGGCCTCAGTGATGGGAAGTGTTGCTTAGTGTTCTTATGTAAAGCACTAATGAATTATTGTATAGGTCCCTAAGATGCTGAATCAAACTCTACAGGGAAGCATCTACAGTGTGGAATTATTTCTTTTTATGATCCTTTATGACCAGCTGATGGGGGAGAAAAACAATCAGTCTTACTTCACTGATGAATTATGTTAGTATAGAGGTATAACCTAATGAGGGTAGTAGCTACACTAGAGATCCACTTATATGTAGCCATTTGATTTGTTTTCCTGATATAAGCACCCTTATAAGACAAATATTCCCACTGGGTGGGAACTTTGCATGGTGCAACTACTCATGTACTTTTTGTGAAAGATGACATATCCTGAAGCTAGAACATAAAAGCTAATGGGTCATAGCAAATGAGTTGGTCAACTGGGAAAGAATATGGAAGGAGAAGTCTGTGATAGAGACATATGCAAGAAGGTACAAAATGTGAAAATATGAAGTACCGAATGAGAACTTACCATGGAAGAGATATTGAACAATCTGTTAGATAGAAACTGAGTTCCTGAATATGCAGTCAGACTAATCATTTTCTTGATAGCAAAATGGTCCTATTAGATCTCTTTTATCTTTCAAAGAACAATTGTTTGTTTTGACATAAAAGATAGATATTTCAGATATTGATTTACTTTTCTTGTCCATGAGGTCTCATGTAGCCTAACTTTCTGAGAGTCTATGTGGTGTTTGCTTGACTCACATGGCACTTGGCTTACACATGACAGACTAAAGAACCATTTTAGTGGCAAAGGAAATGTGTGGGTGATAGTATAAGAATTGGACCTATTGAATACGCCCCATACTTGATGCTACAGAATGTTGACAACATTACGGAGCAATGATATGGTCTATCGAAAGCATAAATGAGGTCTAGCTCATCAATTATAGTACCTTACACTAATGAGATGTCTTCTAGTATCTATCTTCAACATACAAGTTAAAAGCAGGTGAAGCTTTGTGTCCTGGAGAGTATTTGACAATTCTGGAATCATTTCTGCAACAGTTTGGGGTAGTTATTGACATGTGGTGAAGATTGGCCTCAGACACTGCCAAAATATTTCAGACTAGCCCCTCATATTTCAGATTTATTCAACTCAAGGCCATAGACTTTACTAGATGCCCAGAAAGACCCTGTCTAAGAATAAGAAAGAGAGAGATAAAGAAAGAGAGAGAAAAAAAGAAGATGAGAGACTAATTACAATTTCCAGGTTTATTTGGACAATTGAGTAGTCGTTGACATGTCACCAAGATGAGGAATACAGAAGTAAGAGCACAATCGGGAGGAGAAAATGCCCTTTTTTATTCTTTTTACATTTGCATCACATATATAAGGGAAATGCAATGTACAATGTAATGTACATAAAATTATCAGGTTAAAGCATATGAAGTGGCCATTTCATAGGTTAAATTGTTAAATATTTGTGATTTCAAATGGATTAACCTAATAATGACATATTAGCTACTACATGGGAGAACTTATCTATTTTTATTAAAAATTATATAGGCCATATAAGATTTTTAGAAAGGTAATATCTGTCAGATTCAAAAGATAATCTTCTGGATAATGATATATCATTTATATTTAAGCTTCTAAAGCAAGAGTATAAGTCACCTATTATTGCTTTAAAGCATATTAGAGGACCTTGATGAGAATGGGAACTTTGATTTATGTCAATTTTCTTGTAGAAGCTGAGACATAATTGCCATAAGTAGAGTCAAGAAAGGTCACAGACAGCTTAATTTCTAGGTGAGATTTTTCTAAGTATGACATTATCTGTCATAAAAAGGAATCAAGAATAAATTTGGTATTCTGTGGTACTTTTGTCTTCAATAAACTCATTTGTTAAACCCAAAATGTCTACATATAGTTTGTGGGTCAGATCAACCCTAAAAAAGCAGTATGGCTACTTGACCTGGGATTGGGGTTAGTGGAGCTCATGTCATTTATTTTTCTATTTTTATTTCTGCTCTACTGGGGGTTGAACTCAGGACCTGGTGCTTGCAAGGTAGGCATGCACTGAGATAAGTCTCCAGACCTACAATAATTTTTTAGAGAGCAGATTCCCCCGATCCTAGTACTGGGGATTGAACTCAGGACCTTGTGTTTGCCAGGCAGACACAGCATCACTGAGCTACATCCCCAGGTCTCATGTCACTTTGATAAGCTGCAAAGGACACCCAGTATGTCAAGTTTGCTGAATATACCAAGGTTGGAGCATCTGGAGTTCATTAAATATGGCTGATGTAACTGATTCAAAGTGAGATTTGAGAGGGTAGAGATAAAAATAAGTTTTGTGGTCCTGTTTCTACTGTTCCAAAACTAAGAATTTTGTTTCAATTATTTACCCTTAACTCTATAGATATAGATACACAGATAGATACAGACAAATAATCATGACTAATATTAAACTGCTAAACTGCCAACCCAGATAGAAAATAAGAACAGACTCATGCATGCCAGGCATAGTTATAGTCACACTTATAATCTTAACATTCTTGAAAGCTAAAGCAGGAGAACTGTAATTTCAAGGACTGCCTGGGTAACTTATCAAGGCCTTGTATAAAAAAAAAAGGTATGGATGCAGCTCAATTCAAAGGCCCAGGGTTTGATTCCCAGTACCAGGAAAAAAAAATACATGCATTTAGAATGATAATCAACTACTTTATTTTAAAAGACCAGTCATAGTTTTCCAGGACAGAGTCAGTGACATCACTCCTGTGGGTAAGTTAGAGAATATAAGTGAAGATGTAGAGAAAATTATTAATGTACTATCTATCAGTTGGAATACAATAAGTTATTCTGGCTCACCAGCAGCAAAATCTTCTGAAAAAAAATACATGGTTTGAGACTACTAAGTTTATTTCTTGTGTACATTTTATGTTTTCAATGCAAGTTGAATATGAGCTTTACATTCCATTATTATTTTTTGTTTTGTTTTGTTTTTTGTTTTTTTGAGACAGAGTCTCACTTTGTAGTTCAGGCTGGTCCTCAACTCAGTAGTCCTCCTACTTCTGCCTCCCAGATGCTGGGATTATAGGTGTGAAACCTACTCCATTGTTCTTAAGCCAAGATCCAAGTTCATGATTTCCACAATCTGGAACAGGTCATGTCATCCAAAGGGAACAGAATGTGATCAACAGCATACTGGCATTTCATGCTGAGATCCAGAGCCAAGCATCCATTTTTTTTCACTTTACAGTGATGCTTTATTGTCTAATGCAAGCTCAAGGTCACAAATAACTTCATAAGAGAAGAAAAAGTGCAAATGCACAATGGCCTGGGGTAAGGGAGTGGGGAATGAAAAATATCTTGTGAGCCACACTAGGGACAAATTAATACCACTGCTTTCCCTTTCTAGAGATAGAGGAAAAGCAATATTGCAAAGGGTAGTTGCAGAAGTAATATATATCTTGGATGTTTCAGAGTAAAAAGACAGAACAATGATAAGGGCACGAAGCAAGTCGGGAGTCAGGCTTTGAAGTTTTAGATGCGTAACAGCTTTTGCTGGAGTTGTGACAGAACCATTTCTCCAATAAAAGTGCCTAACTACCTAGATTTCAGTATTAACCTTTCCTTTTAAAAAAAATTATTATTTTCTAAATTCTGTTATAGTAACATAAGCCTGAGTAACATATTAGAGAGGAGAAGAAAAACTAGCTTAGGAGAGGTAGAGGTTTAAAAGGAAATTAATATCTTGAGAAACAATGTGACTTGTATAATCATTTATTTTCTTGGTAACATCAAGTAACATGACATTTTCATTTATTTCCAAAAACTATGAATTTGACTGCAAGTCATTGCCTGGGGGCTACTGTATTGAGTAGCTTTCCTATCGCCCGGACCAATGCCTGACACCTGCTCCTTACAACAGGAGGGGTTTATTTTGGCTCATAGTCTCAGAGGTTTCAGTCCATGGTGAGCTGGCTCTGAGGCAGAAGTGTGGTAGAAAGACATGGTGGAGGAAATCTGCTTTCTTCATGGAGTCCAGGAAACAGTGTACAGAGAAGGTGTCAGAAAGCAAAGGGCCAGGGACCAAATGTGGTCTCCAAAGTCACATCTCCATAACTGATCTCTCCACCCAGGCTCCACTCAGCCATGAACTCATCAGCGGGTTAGATGTCATGCTCTAGGCATCTCTCTAGGAGTCTCTTAATGTGTCAAGTGGCCAATCAAGACTAAGTGGCACGACTACCTTACTGCCCAAGACAGAATTTTTAAGTTTACTTGTGTTTAGTTATTAAAAATGCCATTTCTGGCTTAATTTCATATTTCTATTATCTTATAAATTATCCAGAATTTATATACATGGTAAGGATTTATTAAAATAATTCTATTCAGCCAATTATCAGCTACTGTACTAATTTTTATGCTTTTTATAGGGATTGCAATCACAAAGAGATATGCATGCAAATATTCAGGTTTTGTGACAGGTTTTGTGTGCAGTTAATATGAGGAAATGCTATCATTCTGCAGGTTATTTACTACTTCTCAAAAATCTTAAAAAGAGAGAAGGAACATTTTCTATTTTCTTTAGTTTTATGTCTGGTTTTATGTGTGAAATTTATCCAAAAGCAAATTGATGTAGCTACGCTGTGGATTACACTGTTAGGTTCAAGTATATTTTTAAAAGATTTTTAAAATTTTGCTTACTGAGTTTGTTCAGGAAACTCCAAAAACTCAACAATAATACCTCCATTTTATCTTACAGTTAAAAAATCAGCTAGTGCACATGAGACAAGTATTCATAAAGCTATTCCCTTATTTTTAATTTATCTATTTATTCTTGTTTTTTGAGACAGAGTTCAGGCTGATCCTGAACTCACTATGTACACCAGGCTGGCCTTGAAATCATAGAAATCCTCCTGCCTCTGCCTCCTGAGTGCTAGGATCACAAACGTGAGCCACCATTCCTAGCTGATGAAAGACTGAATTATTTCCCTATGTAACACAATGCTTTATATATATTAAGTCCAATATTATTTGTCAACATATTTTCAACTGAAATTCTAAGTTAAATTATAAAGTTTTTTAATAACTCTTTAATTGAAAGTTAAAGAAGAATTAGGAGATTTCGTCTGTTAATTAGATTTCCATCATTTTGCCCAAAGACCTTAGAAAATCAGCTTAAAAAAAGGAAAATTAGGGCATTGTTATATGCACTTGTAATCCTACCAATTGGGAGGTTGAGGCAGGAGGGTTTCCATGAGTTTAAGCAAACAGGCTACAGAGTGAGTTTAAGTTCTTTCTGAATGACATAGTGAGATATTACCTAAAAGAAAAAAAAAAGGAAAGATTTGTTTTGACTTGTAGTTTCAGAGGCTTCAGTCCATGGTCACATGTTTTTGTGGTTTTTTTGACCTTTGATGAGGCAGACCATCATTATGAGGAGCAGGTGGTGGAGCAAAGCTGCTCACCTGGTGACTTGGAATCAGAAAATAAAAAGAGAGAAGAGCAGGGGAAAGGTCCCAATATAGTCTGCCAGGGACACCCAACTGACCTTTCTCCAAGGGGGTCCCACCTCCTAAATTTCCACCGCTCTCTAACGGCATCAACTAGGGAGCAAGTCTTCAGTACACCAGCCTTTGGGGGACATTTAAGAAACAAACCATAACACTTATTGTATTTGTTTTTTATAATCAACATAATACTGGGTATATAAAATTAACTGTCTAGAGTTGCATGTGTGTCGAATCTTGTACTGTTTCCTTTCTTTTCCCTGAAACTGGTATTATTTCCTCTTTCAGCCTGTGTTGGGATTCATTAGGACTCTGTTGGGACATAGTTTTCTTTCTGGAAAAAATTCTAGTTGACAGTTAATTCCTTAAATTGATATAAGGTTATTAAAGTCTTCTACTTCTTTACTCAGTTTTGGTATTAGGAGTCTTTCTAGAAATTTGATTATTTTATTTAAATTATGAAATTATTGACATTAAATTGTTCATAATATTTTAATGTATTAAGTCATTTAGTTATAAAGTGATCACCCTTTCATTCTTGAGCTTGTTAATTGTCATGCTTTCTTTTTAATAAAATTTATTTTTAATAAAACCATGAAAATGTATACATTAACAGAGCAACATAGGATATTTCATCCATATACACACTGAGTAGTGTTTATATTAGGTGAAATAGGCCCATCTTCTCAAATATGTATCACGGCTCTGTGGTGCAGACTTTCAAAACCCTTTCCTCGAGTTTTGTGAAATATGCAGTGTATTATTGTTATTTGTAACCATGATCCTGTGTAAATGCACATCAGATGTTTTATAGCTTAGTTACCCTCACAGGGAGGCTGTCTTATTCCAAGGAAACATTTGGAAAGAGCTGGACCCATTTTGATTATCATAACTGGGAGTGTTATTTAGTGATTGGAAGGTCGTGTAAGAATCCTGCTATCCTGAACAAAACAGTTATTCAAAACAAAGAATTCTGTTGACAAAAAATATGAAGAATGTTGAGGTTGAGAAGTCCTACTCTTTCTAGAAGTTCACAAGTATTAATGATTATTTTCAAAGAATCATCTACTGTTACATATTTTTCATGTACTTGTAACCAATTTGCATTTTCAGTTTATTATTTGTACACTATTCTAAATGTCATTTGTGCTTGTTTCCTTTGCTGCTTAAGGATACAGCTTAGATTATTGATATAAGAAGTTTTCTATTATAAGTATTTAAGGCTACAAATTTATTTACAAGGACTGCTTCAACTGCATCTATACATTTTGATATGTATTCTCATTTCACTGAGTTCAAAGGTGTTTTTATAGTTTTTCTTATAGTTTCTTGTATGACTCATAAGATGAGTAAACAGAATACATGTCTGAAGAGGTGAGTCACAAAAGAACAGAGGCTGAAGAGACCTGTAGTCTGTTGGATTATTTTCTGAATCTTGGCTCTGTATAAATGGAAGAATCCTCATGGTTTGAGGAGTGAATTGTATTTCAAAACAATTGCATTTCTGGCAGTCTCCGTCTTGTCACCTCTGATTTTACTAGAACCCAGGTGACTACAGCTTTAAGAACATCTTTGGAGATTTCTAGACACTGCTTCAGGGAGGGGATCTGGAACCCGTGTACTGTAAAACCTGGTGATTTGATGCTCCTGTAAATCTTGAAAATTACTTAAATTAGTATTATTTCGGTGTCCTTAGTTATGAAGAGGAATGAGAGGCCAGCTAAATTTAGGGATAGTAAGCCTTGGTTAGCCAACTTTTCCTAAATAATTACTACACCTATAGTAAAGCTTTAAGAGAATCAAGGATGCAGTATGATGGTCAAGCTTTGTTCTACTTTAACTTACTCTTTGAGTGCAGTGGAAGAGCTGCAAGTTTTAGCAAAAAATATTCTAATCCCTTACTGCCTCAGAACAACACACAAATCATACTTTTAATGAGTAAAAGGTTTATGGCCAGGAATTTATTTTTCCTCTGTCACTATGATGATATCTGAGTATGTCATGACTATGCCATTATACCCTCCTGTCTTTCACCACTTTCAAAAAGCACGGGTACCTTTTTGGTTTCTGAGATAGCTTGATGTACACTTGGAAATCCTGCAGTAGCAGCTTTGAGTGTCACCTAGAGCTGTTATGAGTCCATAACAGCAAGCCCTCTGGTACAGAAGCACTTCTACTAGGGAAGCTATATAGTTTATGGCAATAACACAATTACAGCTCAAGAATCACCTGGGTGATTAGTAGCTAGAGTAAGGCCTGGTGCAGTATAGTGGAGGATTGTATAGTTTTTGTGCTATTAGCCCTGTTACTTGTGTAAGGGTTGGCCTTGGGATACCTAAACAGGTGTATTAATGACTTGACCATACAATCTTTCACAAAAGACTTAAAAAGATTAAAGGATCAGTTTTACTCTTTCATACAAATATTTCTAAAGAGATGGAGGGTATGCCCAGTAGATCTTAGCTGAATAATAGGACCTCTAAAAAGATTAACAAGTGCTATACTCGTTAGGCAATCTCAACAGAAACCCAAAGTAGGAAACTGTCCATGTCAGAATAGATAGATGTGGCTTTTACTTGATAAATGAAATATCAGGAATCTTCTCAAAGACTCATTGCAAAAGTTATATCATCAAAAACAGTACTAACACGGACTGAAATAGACAAAGACAGTTCCACATACATTCTGTGTCTCATTTTCTCCCTTTTTAAAAAAATTTAATTGAAATATTTATTGGTACATTACATATACACATCATGATTGCACTCAACAATGGGAATGTGTACCAGTATATGACACAACTTAATTCTCATTTTTTCCCAGACCCCTACCCACCCTACCACCCCCACCCCCTATATACATAAACTTTGTTTCCTTTCTGTTTTGTTATAATCTCATTGTTTTTCCCCCTTCACCCAATTTTGCTTTGAGCATTTTCTATTTCACAACTTATAACATACACTCTAAAACTCATTTACATCTTCATTTTCTCATACCAAAGAAAAGATACGATATCTGTGGGAATGTAGACTCATATAACCCCTGTGGAGATCAGTTTGGAGATTCCTCATTTTCTCCCTTTTGAGCAGAATATATCTAGTTTTGGTATCCTATCTTTCAATGTTTTCTATTGTGTATATAGGGCAGATAGCTTGTCTTTTTGTTTTCACAAGTTCACAATACAGAGGAAGAGTACTTCTGCCACTGTACTTAAGAAACTACAATCAGTGATACTCTTCCACATTTGGACATGATTGAGATGAGAAGATAGTGGACTTTTGCTGTAATGTAATTCATGCTGTAATGGCATGAGTTTTACAGGAACAAGACAGTTGGTGAGAGTGTATGTTTCACACGCAAGACAGAATCATTGAAAGCCACACAAACTGATTATAAGAGAGATTTCTGTAATTGCTGCCTTCCATTATTTATGCATCTATGTAATTTCTTTTCCTAATTACTCACAAAGAAAAGAAATGTGGTGAAAGTAGAGTATATCACTTCTGAGTTGAGGTTAGAAGCCCTATGACTCTCTCCTGCTTATGTTGTTATACTAGGGACTTAGAAGCTGCTTTTGGTCAAAGGCACTGACTCTTCACTTGAATCTGCAGATGTCCAATGAGTAGCTAAAAACAAAAGCTTGGCTTCTCTGCCTTCCTTTTTTTCCCTTATGATGTGGGTCAAATTCTTGTTCAACTCTAAATGGAGACATATGGATGATCTAAAGACTGTTGTCTAAACTTTGTAATCCTCCCCCTTCAGGATAAATGTAACTAAACTATTTCCAAGATTTGAAGGGATATTGAAATCAGCAGATTGCCAGCTGTCAGCTTTCGACATTGTGACATTATGATTCATCTTCTGTCCTCAATCATTCATTCAACTGTGTTAGATGGCAGAACACGAGTTGAAACTATCCCTCAGACAGCAGCAATTTTCATAAGTATGTGGTACCACATGCCTATAATCCCAGTTTCTTGGGAGGCTGAGACAGGAAGATTGCTGAGTTGAAGCCAGCCTGACCAAGTTAGTGAGACCCTGTTTCAAAGTTTAAAAATTTGAAAAGTTCTGGGGCTATGTCTCAGGGGTAGACTGTTGTTAGGTTCAATCTCCCTGTGTTTAAAAAAACATTGTTCCAATGATGAAAGCAAATCCTTCTCAGATAATTACAGGAATATTGCAAGTTAGATAACACTTAGTAGCCTGTGAGAAGCCTTCAAACAGAGAATTCAACCAAGCAGGGCCCAGATTCCTGACTCAAAGAAACTATGAGATAGTATGAATTATTATAAATCAATATGTTTTGGGATAATTTGTTATAAAACAATAGATAAAAGATGCATAGTGTATTTGTCACTTTCCTATCATTGCAATGAAATACCCAACACTGACAATTTAAAAACAAGCAGAGGTATGATTTGGTTCATGTGTTCAGGAGATTCAGCTTACAATCAGCTTGTTCGAAGGCAGACATGGCACAGTAGAAAGGACATGTTAGAGGAAAGCTGCTCATTCTGTGGAAGCTGAAAACAGAATAAAGGGATCATCTAAAAACAAGAAGGGTGTAACGTCCAGGTCACATTTCTAGTGACTCATTCCTCCAACCAAGCCCCACTTCCCAACAGCACATGGATTCATCAGTGCATCAATCCACTGATTCAGATAGCATCCCCCAATGCAGTCACCTTCCTAAAGCTTCACCGTGGTGTACATCAGGACTCTGGGGGAAGCATTTTAGAGCTCAATCATAAGAGAGAGCATATCATTGTGTATTTGGGAGTCATCTATCCAAGTCCCTCCTCCATTTTAAAGCAAAATAAAATTAATCTCAGTGACAATTAAGAAAATAAATTATGCCAGTAATATGCTAGCATAATATATAATTCTTTTAAGATGAAAAGTTTTCAATCACATTAATATTTGTTTTTCTTTAAAATAATGGTAAATTTCTCAAAAGGTTTAAAATAAAGGAACTACTGAATTACAGAATCCTAAAGCTGGAAGGAAATTTAAGAGATCAGCCAGTTGTATTCACTTATTTTAGGTAGCATAAAACTAAAAATCTACTTTTGTAATTATCTTCTAAAGTGGTTTATGAGCTACATGAGAAAGCCAGGCCTTTAACTTTAAAACTCTCCCTATATTTGAAGCTGAAACAGTACAATTGAATTTAACCAACTACTATATTCACTGGCCTTGACTTTTTCCAACCTCTAAAAAAATCAAATCCCTTGTCAAAGGAAAGGATGCAGATTTGCCATTATCGAGGATAGTCAAATAAATTAGCTTCAGGCTTTTAAGCAATTTCAAGAGTAGTACTAAAACTATTTTAAGCAATAGCAGTATTGCTGGAATACAGGTATATCCTGCCAGGGCAGCTACTTTGAAAGGGGTATAGCAATTTGAATCTAGACTTCTTGTTTTGTTTCTTGAAGAACAGAAGCACAGTGCACATCAAATGTGCAAAGACATGATGACCATCCATTTCACAATAACTACAACAACAAAAATTAAATAGAAAGTGCAGATAGCACCTCAATCTTTACTCAAAAATCTATACTTAAGAGTCTGAATGTGGCCTCTGCATTTAGTAGTTATTGGCTACTTAGATCTATGATTCTGTTACCATCAGTTCTGAAAGTAACTTAATTTCTTTAAGATTTCCCTTTAAAATCATAAATGATAGCAGGGTTAGATATAGTTATGTGAACTATTATTTCTCAGTCCTAACCTTTTTGTCATTCTATAGATTTCTGGATTTTTCCACATTCATAAATCTTGATTGATTCTTAAACTATAACCAGTAGCATCTTATGACATTGTTTCTGAATTTTAAATAAATTGTAAATTGCGTTTTCACTGTGTCCAATTGTTTGTGGCTTCCTGAAAATACCAATTTTGAGGAAGTTTCTGTGGCATCACTTGCTCTCACTAGGAGAGATAATTTAATTTTTTTTACAGTGATCACATATCTATTTGTGATCCTTCTTTGAATTACTGCTTTGATTCTTCTTGCAGTGAAAATTCCTCTAGATAATAGGTAATGCTTTAATACTGCATTGTTGGGCAATAGCAACTTTGAGGGAATAACAATTTCCCACAGTGAGATAGGAAGGGAGTCAGTTTATATTAGGAGTGGGACATTTCACTGTGATGAAAAATGAGATGGAATTCTTGTAAAGAGGGTCTCACATTCCACATTTCTCAGTTAACCCTTCTTCACCTTTATTGCTTTGAAATGTTTCTTCAATTTAGAGTGATTACCTCTTCTTACCTTTCAGCAGCACTGAAAATGTCTGAAGTATTAATACTATGTTTTGGGGATATTAATTTAATGTCAGTTTCATTGTGTTAATATGCATTGAATTTCCAAGTTACCATCTGTGGGAAGGCAGAATTTATCATAATTATGGTATCACCATCAAAAATCTTGGTGGAAGTATTCTGTGGTATTCTGGGTACTAAACCAGGAAGCCAGTAGCACTGTTTTCTGTCCCACTGAAACCCTAGGTCAATGCCTAATGTTTAATTTACACTGAACACCTTAGTTTGGATCACATCATCCCTCTCCTCTTTCTGAGCTTCAGAGATTGTGAATTGTACAAACTCCTTTTCCTGCCTGCAGCAAATACTCAGTCCAAGAAAATAAGCAATAAGAAAGGCTGAGAACAAATGACACAGATGAACAAAAAATAAGGATCAGTTCATGGTAATCTAGATTTCCCCTAACATTATATGTACACCTCCTTCTTTTCTGGGTTCTCCTTTTGTCCTTTATCTCAAAGGTCTGTAACTCTTTCCAAACCTTTGCTTGACATTCCTTTCTTTTTCTTATTTTTCTTTCTTTGATATAGTCACTGAGAGCTAAATAGAGTGCCAACCTCTGAACCAATCTATAGTATATTGCTGTGACCTGAATCCCATTTTCTCAGTTACCAATAAATTTCAATTCATTTCTCATAGCTTCCTGACATAACCTCTGACTGATTCCTACTAAATCTTTACTGAATCCCAGAAATCTAACCTGGTCTAGACCATGGTCACTTTTATGGTAGCTCAATCTACCTCTCAAGGAGGAGGATTATCCTAATTAGCATTATCTAAGTTTTCTAAGCCTAAGATGACACTTTAAAATTTTGGAGAGAACATATTATCTATTAAAAAAGACTTTAAAATATTTATTTTATTACAGTTTAAAGAAACAAAATACTTCATTGTAGAATGGTTGAACTTTAATTTTTCTTTCACTAAATTAAGAAAAACATTGAAAAATGCCAAAGTATGCAAATTTTCCCAAGTCAAGGCTTTGCTTCACTGTATTGGGAACTTTTATGAACTTGTTCTATGAGAAGTAATATTGGATGTGTGCCTAACATGAATTATAATTCAAACCAGTCACTGTGAGCATACTGATTGGCTTGCCTAAAAGTATGATAATTCATCCTAGTAACTCCTTAAAATTATTTTGGAAAAATGAAGCAGAAAAAAAATAATTGCAACTTCTCATACCACTGTTTATTCAATATATAAATATATTTGTATAATTATATATTTATCAGGGACACAAACTCAATTACATTTCATTTAACAGATAGATTCCACACTGCTCAACACTACTTTGCACCATGGCTACCCTTGCTACTGCCAGTGAGCAACAGCACAGATCATCACTATTTTCCCTGAACTTCTTTTTAAATAGGCAGTTTCCTCTCAAGTGTATATGATAATCTTGCTCCAGGGTTGGATAGTTCTCACTTGGATATAGGCTATGGCTTATCTGGGTGAAAAATGGAAGACAGAGACATATTTTAGGCAGTTTATTCCTATAATATTGAAGAAGAATTTTCATCTCCTAATTAGTAGGAATGATGCTGGGTTATAGTAGCAAATTGGAAGCCTTGCATATCTATATTCCAGGCAAGAAAATCTTAATGAGTTTACCTCAGGGCTACATAATTCCACTGGAACTCTCCCTTGTTAGTCAGCTATTTATTGCTTGTGAGTCTATCAATTAGTGCACATTTAAAAATAGTCACACGATCAGGAAAAGTTTTCTAAAAACTTTTTCTAAAAACTTCCACAAGGCATCTCTGCCTCTAAACTGAATATTAATGACCAAAAGGATGCTTTAAAGTGAAAGAGAAAATAAACACTCTGAAAAGGTAAGATGATGAAGGCAGAAAGAAGGATGTCTTTGAGAATTTTGGTCAATAACTAATTTACCATATCTCTTCCCATTATATGAAGAATTACAGATATTGGAAGAAAGCACAAAAGCAGAGAACACGGAAGGTATAGTCCAAGGGTAAATACCAACCGTAAGAGGGAAAGACCTTGAAGAGAATCAGAAATAGCACAGAAAATACATAAAAACAACCTGAGTCATAGGAATAAAAATATTAAGGCAGCAAGTGGCAAAACCAAATTAATAAGAAATAAAAAAATTAAACAAAATGTATAAAGATTTGCACGAAAGGATTCAGAGATTTGTAAAAAATGTTTCTATATTGACAATGAAATAGCTGCAGGAAGCATATTCTATCTTACCCAACAGGTGATAAATAAGGTAATTTTCCTAGAGTTGATAGACAGCTCCACAAGTAGAACAAATGAGAATGTCATGGGAGAAGTAAAAGAACAAAGCCTGACTCTAAGAAGAAAAGAAAGAGCTTGAAATGTCCTTGTGAAAATCTCCATTTGAGGGCCGGGGAGTTAGCTCAATGGTTCGGGCGCCTGTCTTGCAAGCGCAAGGACCTGGGTTCGATTCTCCCCAGTAACCACATACCATACTGGGCGTGGAGACTCACACCCAGCAGCAACCAGTACCACATACCACAGTGCCGGGCGTGGTGGCTCACACCTGTAATCCCAGCACTCGGGAGGCAGAGGCAGGAGGATTGCTGTGATGTGAGTTTGAGGCTGAGCTCAGGGCCAGCCTGAACCACAAAGTGAGACCCTGTCTCAAAAAAACCTTAAAAAAAAAAAATCTCCATTTGAAGTCCTGATACCCTTTTTACTGACACATAACACAAATTTTCCTCACAAACAGCTGGAACCAACAGATCAAGTGCTCTCACCCAAGAAATCTCGCTTTTGAAATGTGTTGAATATTGTCTCCAAGACAGCATGAATAACATCTACAACTCTTTATAGAACCTTTAAGGAACGCCTTGTTTATTCTGTTTATCTGCACATCTTATAGGTGAAGGAGAAACATACACTTTTTTATTTCCACATAAAGAACAGGAAATTATAATTGGATTTCCCCAACCTCATATATTCTGCTTGTGTGGTTTGGATATGAAGAGTCCTCTAGAGGCCCATATATAAAGTCTTGGTCCCCAGTTTGGTGATATTGAGAGGTACTGTGAAGTTTTAACACAACTCCTGAGAAATTCTTAGATCCCTAAGGCTGGAACCTTGAAAAAGACTGAGGCCTCGTTCTATACCAGTTTCCAATGTGATCATTTGCTTCTGTATGCCAAGATGGGCTGCTTCTACCAGAGGCTAAGTCAGTATGGCTGTCTCATCTTGAACTTGAGAAACTGTGTGCTAATGAAGACTTTTTATAAACTTAGTTGCATTGGGTATTTCATTGTAACAACACGAAGCTGACAAATATGTCTGCCTTGTAGAAAGTAGTTTTTAAAAAGGATCAGACCTTTTATTATGCTAAAGTAACCTCTCAGGTCATCTGTGTCAGAAATTGTATGGAGACTCAAAATATTGGTAGACTTATTTTTAAATTGATTTTATTGGTACTTTAAAAAATTTTTTAAAATCTTTATTGGTACATTACATATATGCATCATGATTGCACTTTTATTGGTACATTTTATAAATACATTATGATTAAATTCAGCATTGAAAATTTGTACCTGTACATGACACATCTTGATTGCCATTTTTTCCCATTCACCTGTCTCCCTACCACTCCCCAACCTTTTACATATATAAGCTGTGTTTCTATTTTTTTGTTTTTACCATAAAATTTTTTCTTTTCCTTCTTTATTTTCCCGACTCCCTTTCCTTTCCCTTTTCCCTTTGAACATTCTCTTCCTATTTCATAACACCTATCATACATTCCAGACCTTATTTACACCTGTAGTGTCTCATATTAGAGAAACAATACAGTATTTACACATCTGTGTCCTATTTATTTCACTTATGAGATTGTCCTCAAAGTACAGTCATTTAAGTATAAAAGTCTCTCATTTATCATTCTTTATAGCTAACTAACATTCCATTTTATTTTTTTTCAATACTTCTCGATTTAGTCTCCCTCTGATGCACATTTGGGCTGTTTCCAAGATTTAGATATTACAAAATGAACTGCTATACACAGGGATGCACATATGTAACGGTGATATGATGCTTTTAATTCTTTTGTGTATATATCTAGCAGGGAAATAGCAAAGTCAATTGCTACCTCTAATTCTAGCTTTTTGAGGAATTGTCACACTTATTTCCGCAGTGATTACTCCAGTCAATATCCCCAGGAACAGTGGAGAAGGGTTCCTTTCTCCCCACAGTCCTGCCAGTATTTGTGGTTGGCTGATTTCATGATAGCAGCTATTCTTTGTGGAGTGAGATGGAATCTCAGTGTTGTTTCATCTGTATCTCTTGAATGACCAGCAGTGTCAAAAATTCTTCATTTGTTTCGTTGCAACCTTTACTTCTTCATCTGAAAAATGTCTTCATTTCAGAGGACTTTTTTTTCTCTCTCTTTTTTTACTTTTTTGAGACAGTGTCTTACTTTGTAGTTTAGGCTAGCCCAGAACTCAGCCTTGAACTCACAGCAATCCTCCTGCCTCTGCCTCTTGAGTGCTGGGATTACAGGCATGAGCCACCATGCCTGGCACTGTGGTATGTGGTACTGATTGCTGATGGGCATGAGTCACCGTGCCTGGCATTATCGTATGTGGTCACAGGGACTGGGCTGGGACCTCACACTTGTATGTCAGGAGCAGGAATCACTGAGCTAAATCCCCAGCCTCCCGTGCCCATTTTTAAACTGGGTTGTTTAAATGGGGGGGGGCTGGTTTTATAGAGTTTTTTGTATATTCTAGGTAGTAATTCTTTGTCTGAGGAACAACTGGTAAGATTTTTTTCCCATATTGTATATGGGTTGTATTTTTGCTCTGTTGGTCATTTCTCTTGCTGTGCAGGAGCTTTTTAATAAGATGAGATCCTCATTGATGATTCTTTCTCCTAGTTCCCATGCTGCTGAAGTTCTGTTCCTAAAGTCTTCCCTACACCAATGGAGGCAGATTTATTTTGAAGATAATTATGATTGACCTTTGGGACTATCTCCGTAGCATGGCTTCAAAACAGAAGGATATGCTTTCAGTATGATTTGATTGGGCCAGCCTGAACTACAAAGTGAGACCCTGTCTCAAAAAATCTAAAAAAAATATAAATAAATAAATAAATTTATATGTGACAAGGAAGGTACCATGTACACAGCCTCAGTCAGTGTCTACTATAATTGGTTTTTTTGCTGAAATATTTTCAAAGTGATAGTAAAGGAACTAGAACTAGGTCATTTTTTGTCTCTCATAATTGTTTTTATATGTCGATTTTTTGAAGTTCTGAAATAATTGTTCAGTATCACTGCAGACTCAGCCACCAATAACTCCCTGTCTTATCTTTTGTAGTTCTACCCATTGAGTTTGCTTTTATACCTCACTGTAATTAAAAACAAGTAAATAAAAACTTAAATTGATGTGATTTTCACTTTTTCAGGATACTTTTATTTTGCAATTTCTTTTTCTTTCTTTCTTTTTTTCTTTTTTTGTGGTACCAGGAATCGAACTGAGGACCTTGTGCTTGCCGAGCAGGTGCAGTACCACTAAGCCATATCTCAGCCCTGGAATTTCATTTTATTTTTCTTTTCTTCCAAATTGTGAAACTTTTAGGAACATAAAAACTTATGTTAGTTTCCAACTGGTATTCTAATGTCTCATCTGCTTCAGAAGAGGTAAGAAGCACAAGCTTGGGTGATCAGTTTAAGGATTCGAAAGCCTGTGTTTCTCGGAAGACTGGAAACTATTTTAGTTATCATCTGGACATCCTTTGATGTTGGAACTTATAAAGAATAGAGTTGAGTTTTGTTGGCTTTCATTTTCCACACTGTTGTAGTGAAAAGACTTAAAAAGTTATCAAGACTAGATTAAGGAGTTGTCTCAAACACTGGCAAATCTTGGGACACTGCCATTCCAGCATAAGTACTTACTGCCAGGGGGACTTAGGGATGGAGGAAGGGTGGCAAATATTCAGTATAGATTTGTTGAAATTATAGAACAAATATAATTTTGTATCCCTTTTGAATTCTTAATAACTCAAGTGTCATTCTCATGAGAGCTTCATTAAATTATTTCCTGTTTAAAAATTCCAAGTTAACAGTCCTAATTAGTAGTTGTTTATAACAGAAACAGTCAATATGGGGACCAATAACTAGCTGGTTAGTGCAGGGTTGCTTAGCAAAGGACTTTCTTGGATATGTGTTTCACTTAAATGTTCTTAGCAAAGGAGGAAGGGGGAGTAGACTTTATGAATTAACAGAGTAGTGAAGGTCACATCTCTAAGCCTTTAAAATTTTTATTGAGAAAAAAATGCACTCTCCACACTAGAGATGGATGAAGTGCAGAAATTAATTATATCTGAGTCATTCTGAAGGAAGAAAATAGGCTTCCATATTAAAGCCTACCATAATTAATTTATTATTCAGGTAGAACCTCCTTCCCAGGCTGAGCAAGAGGGAACCTAACTGCTACTAAATATAATTATGGGGCTCGGGAAAAGGCAGAGAAATGTCTTGACAATTAAGTAAATTCTAGTCAGTCCTCAGTTTAGAATGGTTTGATTTAGGATCTTTAAATTTTACAATAGTGCTAAAGCCCTCAGTAGAAATCATATTTCCAGTTTTGAATTTTGATCTTTCCCTGACTAGTGACATACTCTTGTGAGTCTGTACAGTGACAGAGGACTGCAGCTTGCAGTCAGCCACAGAACTCTAAGGATAAACTACAAATGACCTCTTGTGCTCTCGCAGCAAGTTATGTACATTGAATACTTTCTCAACTTCCCAGATTTTAAAATTATGACTGATTTATCAAGACAAAAACCCATCAAAAGATGAGGAGTACCACGTGCATGCATGTAATCCCAACTATTTAGGAAACTGAGGCAGGAAGATCTCAAGTTTGAGGCTAGCTTGGGAAAATTAGCAAGGTCCTGTCTCAAAATTAAAACTAAAATAATGCTGTAAATGTCAGTCAGTGGTAGTGCACTTGCCTAGCATACAGAAGGTCCAGGGTCCAAATCCCTGTACTCAAAAAAAAAAAAGAAAAAAAGAAAATTACTCCCGATACCAAACAAATAAACAAAACAACAACAAAAAATAGAGTATCTTTATTTTCCTAAAGTGGTTTCTGTCTATTGCCTCAAATTCAATGGGGTAATTTATGTTTTGCTGGCTTTCTCAATGTTTTAAAAATTAGACAATGTGTAAATTCAGATTTCTTGCAGAGGGAGGAGAAAGAGTACAAACTATGTTTCTGCAAAACACATTTGTTGGGAGGTGCATCACCACCATGCCCCTGCAAAAGCTTGCAAGCTCCTTTACTTTGCTGCAGTCCCCATCTCTCCTCATCAGTGATAGCATTTCATACTGCTTGAGGTTTAAATGCTTTGACTTATGATTCTTAGTTTAGGTGCCCTATTTCTCTCAAATTAATGACTTTCTTAGATATGTGTTTCACTTAAATGTTCTTTAATTATAGGAAATAGCTCAGCTGCAGCACAGGCCAGTACAAATACTGAAAAAAAAAAAATTTTTTTTTTCTTTTTAAACCTCTAATGAGGAAGTTCCTGCTTTATTGCTAATGATGACACAGAGCAACCAGTGGTATATTCAGTTGGCAAATTCAGAGGATTCAGCCTATGATTAGCTGGTTTCAAGGCAGAACTACAATGATAGGAGGGTGTGATGGAGCCAGACTGCTTAGCTCAAGATAGCAAGAAAGCAGCATTTCCTCTAGGAACTGCTCCAGAGAATAAGATGTCAGGGACCAGGTAGAGTCCCCGAGGTCACGCCTCCATGACACACCCAACATATCTAGACTCCTGAGCCAGTCAAGTTGAAAGCTTCACTATCACATCCTGTCTCTATTACTCTATTTCAAGTATGAGATGTGGGTGGTTGCTTTCAGGGAGAAAGAAGAATAAACGCAGGAGGTCAAGAAGTGCTTTGTGTGAAGATAAGTAGGAATTCACAAAGGTGAAGAGATGATAAGAGTGTGGGAACAAAGTTAAGCGTGGAGTAACCTTGAGGAGACCTCGTTTGGAAGTTCCAACTCCTAGGAGCCTTGCCTTCTAGTACTTCAGTGTGACCTACTGCTATTTATGTTATGCTTCTCCCCGAAAAGTGACCTCTCCTTTGATTAAAGAAGTTTGCATTTGACTAAACATCTGTTGTGGTATTCTCAGGACAAAAGTGATGGGATCACCAAGGCTTGCCTATTCATGAATCTCTGGCATCCGTGAAGAGGAGCCATCTTAGCTCTGTCTTGCTGTATACCAAGACCTCCAAAACTTAAAGCCATAAAGTAACAACCACATTATTATGCTTGTAAATCAACAAATTGGGCAGGATCTCTGCAGGAATGCCAAGGGATGGAGCAGCAGATCAGATGTGTCTCCATGCAGTCTCAGGGGCTCCCCCTGCAGCCTTCTTACAGAGTCACCCCAGCAACATAGCCTGAGGGAGGTCAGAATAATCCACAGAGGAGTGAATGCAAAGCTTCTCATGTCCTCATTCCAGGAATTTTAAAATGTTACTTCAGCTACATCCCATTGCTCAGTGAATCTTTACATCAAGCAGGCACTGAGGAGGAGAGGAATTATATCTCTCAATGAGAGAAAGAGCACAGAAAGTACTGAGACATGTAACCCTCCATGGTAGCTTCCTAAGCTCACTGGGTGCACTCTGATACAGATTTGAGGTGGTCATTGGTATTGCAGGACAGCTGTATGGCAGAGCTGGAAACTTCAGCTTATGATCAACACTACATTAGAACTCTACAGAGAAGTTGCTCAACAGAGACAGCCAGCAAGGACAAACCTTACTAATCACAAAAGGTAGACAATACTGCCACTGGAATGAAGAACAGAAGGGCTGAATCCATTCTGTAAGACCACTGAATGGAAAGCAGGGAGTAAACTGAAATGATGTCAATGCCACAATCATTTTGACGACCCTTAACTGACAATCTCAAACACTTGGTGCAACTCTGAAGCAACCCAAACAGGTATCAGAGCAGGCAAAAGAGGAGTGTAAGGTGTAGATGTTAAAGCACATTTACTTATTAAAAAAAAAAAAAAGGCTATTCCAGTTGGACTCAGAACTCATCCACTTGTACCTGACACAATTAAAATCAATGCCACTTGTGATATTTCAGTGGATAATAAATTTCAGAGATGGGAAATCCTGCTAGAAGTAAGTTCACTGACAACAATATGAAATAACTCAGCTGTTAAGCCTGCTTGGCCTTCCAGAGTGTAACACTCCTCTTGCTTTTTCCATGCACTGCTGTTCCCAGTTAGGCAAAACTCTGGGGCCAACATATATTTCTTTAGAGACTTAGTTTCATTCCTAGTTTCCAGGAAAACAGAAACTTAACAAAGAGTTGAAGGAAGGAAGAACCACTTTCTGGGGCTCAGCATTATCTGTGGTAGAGATCTAAACCTGAAGTTTTGTTTCTGTTCTAATTACTGGGAACACTTTCCTTTGCACACCCCTCCCCTAAATTTCCTAATTCCTCCAAGTTTCATTTTAGGTCCTTGTTTTTAGAGAACTTTTTCTGGTATTCAAATCTCTGCTGGGTTGAGGACCTGCCCTGCTCCTGATTAGCCACTGTAGATGAGCCACTAGTCTATAGGACTGTAATCTCATGAGGGACATATCCTGTGCCCTCTTCATGTCTGTGGAATTACTATCTTCCACAGCCAGCTTCTCTTCGGGGTATCAGGATGACCTTTGAATCCTGCTGCTGAATTTGTAGGTGACATCTGAAGAACCGAAAGATGGCCGGGTGCCTCGGACCATACCCTTAAAAAGGATGAAGTGTTTATTTTGGCTCACAGTTTCAGGGGTTCAAGCATTAGTTTATTAGTTGGTGCTGCTGCTTTGGGCCTGTGATGAGGCAGCAGTTCACGGCGGGAGTCCATGGTGGGGCAACCTACATAGCTCATGGGAGCTGGGAAGTGAAAGAGAGCGAGAGAACAGCAAGAGGAAGTAGCTTCCTCCTGGGCACATTCCAGTGATGGAACTTCCGGCAGGCTCTACCTCCTAAAGGGCCCACCATGGCCCACTAGCGCTGTGGATGGGACCAAGCCTCCATCACGTGGCCCATCAGCCATCATTCATGATCCAAATGGTAGCAGACCCCACGGCAAGCCATGCAAGTAGGTAGTAGCGGTGACAAGGACAGGTACATGGGACTGTACATTTTAAACCTAATAATTTTTTTTTTTTTTTTTTTAGGTTTTTTGAGACAGGGTCTCGCTTTGTGGTTCAGGCTGGCCCTGAGCTCAGCCGCAAACTCACATCACAGCAATCCGCCTGCCTCTGCCTCCCGAGTGCTGGGATTACAGGCGTGAGCCACCACGCCAGGCACTGTGGTATGTGGTACTGGCTGCTGCTGGGCGTGAGTCTCCACACCCAGTATTGTTATGTGGTTACCGGGGAATCGAACCCGGGCCCTTGCGCTTCCAAGACAGGCGCCGGAACCACTGAGCTAACTCCCCGGCCCTTAAACCTAATAATCTTGCCCCAAAGTCTTTGCTATAACTGACTCTCAAGCCGTCTATAGATGTCACTGTGTCCTAAGAGGGCATTGTAGCAATAAACAGTGTAGACTGTCTCAATACCATTCCCTTTCTCACCAGGTTTATCTACCATCTGAGTCATAGCACTGATTCAAATCTTTACACGGCATAAGAACATACATGAGCATGTTTGTGAAGTATTCCAGAAACAATCTAATTTTTGACTTAACACATCCCAGTAATATGTATGAAAAACATACTTAAGACAAAAATAATTTAAATAATTTTCTTTGCAAAACATCTATATTATTTAGACATAATTATAAATATATTATCATTTTACTAAAAGTTCTTCCAGGGGACTAAATAAATTTTGTTCTCTATACTGTATTTCTGTAAAGAAATAATCTTAAATTACCTCATAGTTGTTTGCTATAGGTCATGATTCAATTAGATCAATCTGGAGTTTATTCCAAATTTATCTTGTTAGCATTCAGGCCTGTAGGCCACTAAAAAGTCTAACTAAACAAAACATGTCGTCATAAATCTTTTCTGAGAAAGGGCAGAGAGGGTATTAAAGACACATGAAAATATAAAAAGAAACCAGACAAGGCAACTGACTGTTTCTTCTTAACAAATGTCAACTTGGACAGTGGTTAAAAAGGCAGCAGAGAATACAGTAGGCAGTGTTATACCCTGATATCCCTTGAGAATTGTAGCCTTACCTTTTGACAAATCTTTGGGTTCTACTCCAGATGAGTGAGAAACACCAAGAGTAGGTCCTAGATATTTATATGTTTAAAACTTTTCCGGTGACCTGTTAGAGACAGCAGCACTGGCAAGGACATCAGATCTCATTTTCAGTGCCTTCTTCCAACCTCTAAGTCTCCCAATAAAATGATTTGGTGCCTCCGAAATTCCCCCGTGAAATTTGATGTGCAGCACATTTCAAAATATTAATATAGGCAGAGGACTGGTTAACTGAACCTAGCCAAAGCCGCCAAACTGGGTAGGTTTGGAACATAGCCAAATCATGATAGCTCCTTATATTTAGCAAAAATTGGTGGTCTCTGCAGGGGCCAAACCTATGTTAGTTAGTCCACAGATGCCAAAGACTTGAGATAGCTTGACTGAAAAATAGAATTATTGGAGAGTGTTAAAAACCAGAACCTTGGATCTCAATATAGGAGAGATAACAAAAGGCATGACAGCGTTTCTGGGTTTTTGTTTTGTTTTGTTTTTCCCCAGTACTGGAGATCAAACTCAAGACCTTGCCAGTCAGACACGGCACCACTGAGGCACATTCTTGGTCCATTTTCCTTCTTTCTTTCTCTCTCTCTCTTGCTTGCTTTTCTTTCTTTCCTTCCTTTCTTCCTTCCTTCCCTCTCTCTCGGTCTGCCTCTCTCTGTCTTTCTGTCTTTCTCTGTCTCTGTCTTTCTTTGCCTCTCTCTGTGTGTGTCTCTCTCTGTCTCTCCCTGTCTTTCTGTCTGTCTGTCTCTCTCACTCTCTTTCTCTGTCTCTCTCCTGTACCTAGAATCGAACTTAGGACCTTGTGCTTGCCAGGCATGCACTATGCCACTGAGCTAAATCTGTGGCTTGGCAACTGTAATTCTTAATATTTCAAAATTTCAGTCTTTTATGCTGTAGCCCTATTGTTATTATTCTAATTGTGTTCCTCATCCTCCAAGTCCATGTACCACCTTGTTCTCAAAGCAAGCATTCTAAAGCAATAATCAGGTCATTTTAGTTTCCTTCTCAATATCTTCCTGTGGTTTCCTAATCTTATGCTCCTGGTGCCTTTCAGAACCAACCTCAGCCAGGGCTTCGTACTTTTTGGGACTGGAACGTAGCCAAATCATGATAGCTCCTTATATTTAGCAAAAATTGGTGGTCTCTGCAGGGGCCAAACCTACGTTAGTTAGTCCACAGATGCTTTATTGTAAATAAAGCAAATGTGAGATCCTTTGTTCAAAAGACAGAGGAAATATTGTCATTTTAGGTAATGAAACTAAGAATTTTCCTTTCTTTTCTGTTGTCTCTTTTAACTTGACATTTTTATTTGCTGTTTAATGTTTTGAATACTACAGAGAAAAATTCAAAGCAAATTATTAAAACAGAACTTAACTTTGTATTGTATAATATCAATTTTAATTATAAGTATAAGCATATTTATCTTAAATTACAGAATCACTATTGGTACACAGTTTGTGTTTTCTGTTTTGTTGTGTTTTTTAATTTATTGAGACAGGGTCTTGCTTTGTAATTAAAGCATCAGTGCCTCCTTTTTTCTTTTATCTGAAATAATTCTGGTTAGTGGAGAAATCTGGGCTTACCATAAGCCTGTCAAGGTCCTGCTTATTCAGTTGTCAGTATCACACATTTACACTTTAGAAGCACCAAGTCATGATGAACTCATGACTTTGTTCACCAAGATTCTGTTGCTCCTGGGAGACACTTAGGCTGTATGTGAATGATACAGCAAGAAGCAGCAGAACACACAGTCCAGTCCTTCACGGTGGCTTCCTTTCACTTATGATGCTCCTGCAACTCATACACAGTGCACATCAATAATTCCTTCTCTTCACTGTTGAGTAGAATTCCATTGTGGGCAGATGCCACAATTTGTTTAATTCATTCACCTGTCAATGAAGAGTTGATTTGGTTGGATTCCAGATAGGAGTTACTATCAGTGTCTTCTTTGGACATCCACATACAAATTCTTACACTGACATATTTTTCTTTTCTTGGGTAATTATGTAGGAGTGGAATGGCTGCATCATGTGGTAGGAAACTATTTCCAAATGATTTTCCTACATGTTTCTGAGGGCTGAGAATGGAACTTGCTGTGGCGCCCCTGCCTGACATACATCAGCCCTGGCGTCAGTTGCCAGCACCATGGGAAAAAAGTAAAATATTTTTGCAGGTACCCACTTAAGTTGATAGAGTTAATTATTACCTCAAGTCCTCACTTCCTCTTATTTTCAGTTTCTAATTTGAATCATTATAGTGAGCAATGATATTAATTGTGCTTTAATTTGTTCTTTTCCAGCTGATAGTAGATTCTACACTTGATCTTAGCCAAAAGGCCGAGAAGCGATTCCAGCTGATAGTAGATTCAATTTTTTTCTTAATACCTTTAAGTTCTTGCGAATGTCTGTCTTCCTACTTCAGTAGATGGTAAATCTCCCAACAGTGCACTATATGCTTCTTTCTTTTACCTGTATTATTTCTGGCCCTCTAACATTTTTGGTATTTCCTTAAAAATACATTAATGAAATATTTTGAAAATAAATAAAAAAATAGTAGCAAATCCTCATGAACTCATTGCTAACGGGTAAGAATCATGAATCAATCCCCTCATCTTCTATTAGTACCTCTCAAGTCTGTCTTCTCCCACTCCACCAATACACAGGTTTTTTTTGTAAAGCCTGTCTGAAACTTTATCTTTTTCACTTGTGTCTTTTTAGTGAGCAGAAATGTGAAGAGCATTTGCTATTGACTGAATGCCTAAAATACTCTTTTCTATATTTGAATTTTATCTTATGATCTTACCTCAAAGATAAATCATTAGTTTGAGTCATATAATTAATGGAGTTGAACTCTTGTTGTAAAAATAAGAGGCATATCATAAGCCCCTTTCAAAAGCTACTAAATTAGCATCTGTTGTTTGACTTGTCAGAGGGATGGTAGAAACTGGAACATATTTGAAAAAACTTTTTGTAAAGCTAAACAATATCTCTTGATTAGTTGCTGAATTTTTTTGGTTGTGAAGCAGTACCTTTGGGTAAATCAACTATGAAAATGACCTTCAGCTATGGTAAATTTCTAGCCCTTAAAAGCTGTTTACAAAAGTCTGTATTAGGTTGAATACCGAGTAGTTTGTCATACCAGTAATGGGACTAGAACAGAATTGCTTGACTCTGGTTCGATGCTGCTTTAATACATGAGTCATAAAAATGGCTGTCAGGATGGAATAAACAATCAGAGTAGCCTGTAGCAGAAAAACACTCACGTGTTGATGATTGGGAGAAAGTAAAGCAGATGTAAGTCAAATTTCTAGAGCCTGCTTCTTTCTAAGGCATAATTCACAGTGTAAAAAATCCTCCAAGAAACTTGTTTCTCTACTGGTTAAGAGATAAATAAGACTGCCTGAGAAGCCAGACAGGTAAATACATCTCCCATATTGCTCTAGTTGGCTCCTACAATTAATCCTGGAACTAAAGTCTTTTTTAATCTTCTAGAGTTTTGGCAAAAATAATTGCCTAAAGGAAGGACATGTTTTCAAAAACATAGTTACGTGTGCTAGCCATAGCTTTGTTTGCCCGGAGAATGACAATTGGATGACTCCAAAGGCTTAATTATGAGGTTATATTGCTTCGTGACTTTCACTTTGTTTCTGTTTTTTTCCCCTCTGAGGTGACTCAGCCAAGACAAGGTGCGTGCATTAGTTGAAACAATTCTTTTGCACAGTTGGCTTTTCATGCCATAGGCTCTGGGAAATAGAAGACACACAGATTTTTTAAAGCAGCAGTTTAACAATTTCAGTTAATCCTTATGTTGTGGTTAGATGCCAATAGCTTCATGAAGGCTACAGTTTTAAATAGCAATTATTTTAAAGTATATCTCTTTTGTACACCACTAGTAAATTGGATTATGTTTTCTGAGCCTCCCAGGAGCATTAGCCAAAGCATATCTAAAGCTTTTCAGTATTATAAATCATTTTTATAGGCTTACAGATATTTCATAATAAAGGTTGGGATTTCCCTAATCTTTTTAATGTGAAATTCATGTTTCCTTCTCTCCATTAATCCTTATTCCATTTCTGTGACTCCACTCACACATTAAATTTATCTAGGCTATCAGCCCAAGTGGAAGGCGTGTTTACTCTCTTCCAAAAGCCAGTCTCTTCATCCAAATTAGCCGTGGTAAACTAGAACTCTATTCTGTCCTTGCTGCAAAAAAAAAGAAAAAGAAAAAAGAAATTGACTCACTTTTGTAGGTTTTGAATAGGTTATAGGCTTATAAATAACTCATGTATTTCACTAGTATGAACTTAAAAGACAAGGCTGTTTTCTTTTTCAGATACATACATACATACATACATACATTTCCATTATGAGGAAAATCATGTATATCATGTGAACAAAATATATATATGATTTTCCTCACATGATATATATGTGATATATATATATATCATATATATATATATATATATATATGATTGTGAGGAAAAATAAGATGATTTCTTTTCATGTTCCTGAAATGAATTAAACTGTAACATAAGGACCCGTTTGAAAAATTGCTTATTATTGGCAATCTGTAGTTTGCATTGTTGAATGTATGCCTACAAATTAGGCAATATCTTAATTAAAAATAATTCCCAGATGTCAGTATATTTTAATTTTAAACTCTATTTGCCTTAGTGGGGACTTCCCCCATCTTATCTAGAAGACAACAAAAATAAGTAAATGAATGCAAATACAAAGTTTTTAGCCAAATTATTAATGACATATTTAAAGTGAAAAATGTTATTAGTATCTGGATCTTCTTGAAGGTCATTTTTGGAATAAATCAGAAAATGTTATTTCAAAAACTTTCTTTAAATATTTTATACATCAAATAAATGTAAGTTAGAATTTTAGGTCAGTATCATTTAGTATATAAGTTGCTCTGCTTTACATAAAAATAATCAAATTTCCTATCAGTTAATATGGTTATTTTTTATTGTATTCTTTTGGCAACAAATAATAAACTGCCCAAATCAAATGGCCTAACTAAGGGGATATACTCATCTCATCAAAAAAGAAGCCCAGAGATAGGATGCTTTCAGTATTGGTTCAACCAGTTAGTAATATTGAGGATTCAGATTTTTGCATATATCAGATCTTCATTCTCAGATTATTTCCTTGAACCTTAGGTTTATTTAAACCCTTAGATGTGTAAACATAACTGTCATTTAGAAAGATAGTAGAGATGACATCATTTGCCATAAAAGATGCACATCTTTTTTTTTGAGCTGAGAATCTTCATATGTTACTTAGGCTGGTATCAAGCACAGAAGTGTGAGTGATTTTTCAGTGCCAGTCTTTGAGTTGCTGCAACTACAGGTATATGTCACCATGCCCAGCTCCACAGCTAGTAAGAGGAAAGAAAAAACTTCTCAAAAGTTCCCCTAAGCCTTTCCTTTGGAGTTCTTCTGCTGGGATAAGCTAGCTGCAAGGAAACTTAAGAAAATGATGTGTAATACTGTATTTTGAGATTGTTGGCCTGAATGACCACTGGACTAGAAAGGAAGAATCAAGAAAAAAGCATCTGGGAGCCAGGGATTTAGCTAAGTAGTTCCGGCGCCTGTCTTGCAAGCGCAGGGTCCTGGGTTTGATCCCTGGTAACCACATACAATACTGGGCGAGGAAATGCCCAGCAGCAATCAGTACCATGTACCACAGTGCTAGGCCTGGTGGCTCATGCCTGTAATCCCAGCACTTGGGAGGTAGAGGCAGGAGGATTGCTGTGATATGAGTTTGAGGCTGAGCTCAGGGCCAGCCTGAACTACAAAGCGAGACCCTGTCTCAAAAAAAAAAAAAAAGAAAGCATATGACAGTTGGGAAATAAACATCTGTCTACCAATAGTGTCTATCACATTTTAGCAGTTTTGGTAGAAATATGAATGTGTGTCACTATAGCAAATAGCTGAGAACTGAGATAGTCAATAAATGTGGTTCACAGTTTTATAGGTTTCAGTCTGTGAGCAGTTGGTGTAGTTGTTTTGGGCATGCATGAAGTGTTGCACCATGGGGGAAAGCTCATGGTGGAAAGAGAGGTTATGAGAGAGCGGGTTATTTTACTTAGAGTATACTTTTGTTTTTACTAAGAAATTTATAGCATTAGGTAATAAATATGCTTCATAGGAGATTGGTAGATTAATTAATATTAAACCTCTTGAATTTCTCTCCAATTTTAGAAGACCTTCTTTAAACATTCTTAGAAAAAAAAAAAACTTATTGTGGTGTTATAGTTCCAAGTAATAAAAACAATGGGATATGATGAATTGAGAAAGTAAATCACAGTCTTTCAATGGAATATGGCAAAGACTAGTAAAATGATTAGGAAACAAGGCCCTGAGCATAGACAAAGGCACAATGGGAACCAATCAGATTGAGCAGACATCAATGCTGTAATTATATCCCACAGCAGATGTAGGACTGAAAACACCAGAGCACCTGTTTTGTTCGAACTGAAACTAGATTTTATACACACAGTTTGAGAGGCAAGGGGCAACAGTTAATCATCTTTCTTTATTTGGCTTGATTTACTCAGGAGCCAGCTAGATTTTTTTGGATTGGGAAAGTTCCATTCAGGAAAAGGTGACAACCAAAAAGAATCAAACAGCAAAATAAAAATTTCACCTTTTTCTGAGTGTTCTTATTTGGAAAGTATATTGCTACTCTCAAGTTTTCTAGTTTTATTGAAAACAATAAAGGTTCTCATATTTAAAGTGGAGTGTCAACTTGATTAGTTTTGAGCTCCATTATGGGGTACAGCGAGCATATTTTCTCAGTTCCTGGGTGGGACACGGAGGAGTGACACTGGGTCCTCTCTCTGATCCCTTACTTCTACCTATCTAGCAGTGTTGTGTGGATCTTCTTTCCTGCTGCCAGGAATTAAGCATCTTTGCACAGCCATGCCCTCCTGCCATGATGTTCCTGTCTTGGTTCCAGGAAACTATTAGCAAACTCCCTCCAAACCATGGGCCAAATTAAATCTCCCCTCCTGTAAGGAGTGAATGTTGGATATTGTGGATCAATGATGAGAAAGCCGAAAAGTCATCTTCCCAAAACAAATAAACTCTAATGCAAAATATTACTCAAAAAGATCTTTTCAACAGGGATTCATGAATCCTCATAATGACTTATTTTATTGTTTCACACTTTTGACAGAAAAAGACAACTCTGAGAGTTACAAAAGGGACTCAAGATGGCTTGTTCATTAATTCTCTAAATAAAGGAAGAGTTTAAGACCTCCTGTATTATCAAAGACAAAGGAGAGCTTCATGGTTTCTTCCAAACACTAAAAAAAGCAATTCTGGCTGCATTTAATTGAGGATTAATAGAGAATACAGAAATTACAGCACATGATTAAGGAGTTATTCCAACCCCTGAGAAATAAGGTGCTTTTTTTTTACTGAAACAAGTATAGTACATCAAAATTGGTTTTTTTAAAAAATAAACTAATGAATATAGAGAAATGCCATTTTATTAATCTATTAATTTTTCAGGAGTAAAGGCTTTTTATATTCTTCATTATCCTAAAAGTCAAAATCTCCATTTCAATAGAGTGTTTTTAGGGGGAGGTAGAGGGAGATTCTAATGAATATTTATGTTTTAACGTACCCAGAATTGCTTGGTGACGTACAAAGGATATTTTTTGTGCTTTAAAAATGTGCACAGAACCCAGCATGAAAACCAAGACTGGAATCACATGGAAGTTACTGCAGCTGGCTATATCCTAATAGACCATCTCAAAGAATAATCCTTATTCTTCTTGGGAACAAATGATTCTTCCCTCCAACACACAATCGAACAAAACTAGAAATCATTTGATTACAGCCCAATTGAGCTGAAGATGCTCAGTTTAACCCTACGAAGTTCCTAAGTTAGCAGCAGCCATTAAGAGCACAAGTGATCATTCCCTCTGCCATTCAGTAAGTAAGCAAATATTTATTGAACATCTAAGTCTGCACTGTGATACATACTGAGGACCCCACTGAGAGCAAAGTTCTCCCTTCAAATCCCAGTCTTCGTTCTTTTGTTTTTTTCCTTTAAGATCTGTGGAGAATTCTGAAGCTTTTTCTTTGTGTGTGTGAGACTTTCTAGTGATACCGAGACCCCTAAAAGAGATGAGAACCTCTGTAGTTTCTGTGTTTACCTTTCAGGCTTCACCTTGAGCATTACTTTATATAGAGAACCTCTCTTGACTTTCCTAACACTCAAACCAGCCTACGGGTTTGAGCTCAGCGGGGATGACCAAGATGAAAAATAGACAAACAAACGCTTGAAAACCTGAGGGGCCAGAGGGCTCATGTTTGCCGTCAACATAGAGCCTCAAACGACTGCACACCTTGGCTTTTTTCACTCAAACAGGGGCAGGAGCAATGAGACTTCCGCAGAAGTCCCCCTCCCTCCCCCGCGCTTTTCCTGGGGAAGCAACTTTACCTCAGGGGTTCTCACTTTTCCCTGCTGCTTGAGCTCACTTCCACGCCCTCTTTCTTCTCAGTGCTCACCGGGTGGCCAATTAGGCCTCATCTTCTCATGTGATCTCCGCAGCTACGGAATCCAATACTATGTTTAAAAATATTTCCTTCCTTTTTAAGCCTCTGATGCACTTTGAGTTGACCTTTGTAGGTATATAAGATGAAAGTCCAAGTTAATTCTCCTTCAAGTGGAAGTCTTATTTTTCCAACATCAGAGATTGTCCTTTCCCTCATTGGGGTCCTGGGCACCTTTGTAAAAAATCAGTTGACCGCATATGTATGGATTCATTTTTGAGTTCCCTACCGTGTCCCATTGATTGATGTATTTATTTTAATACAACTACAATAATGTACTCTTTACTATAGCTTTGAAATATATTTTGAAATCTGAGAGAGTGAGGTTCCCATCTTTGTTCCTTTTAAAACTATGCTAAATATACAAAATACATTCTAGAACTCATTTACTGTGAAACAGACAATACCTAAAGCGAAAAGGGGTGAAGGGGGAAAAACAATGAGATTATAACGAAAAAGAAATGAAATAAAGTTTACGTATATAGGGGTTGGGGGTGGTAGGATGGGTAGGGGTATGGGAAAAAATGAGAATTAAGTTGTGTCATATACTGGTACAAATTCCCATTGTTGAGTGCAATCATGATGTGTATATGTAATATATCAATAAATATTTCAGTTAAATTTATTAAAAACTATACTGGCTAAATGGGAATATTTGTAGTTCTGAATAAAATTTTGAAAATATGTTTTCTATTTTTGTCAAAAGTGAATTGAAATTTTGATAACAATTATATTGAATTTGTAGATAACTTTGGATAGTATGGAATTTTTTTTTTTTTTTTTTTTTTTTTTTGAGACAGGCTGTTGCTTTGCCGTTCAGGCTAGCCCTGAACTCACTATGTAGCACAGACCAGCCTTGAACTCACAGCAATCCACCTGCCTCTGCCTTCCGAGTGTTGACCTTACAGTTGTGAGTCACCAAGCCCCACATTACCAGGAATCAAACTCAGGACCTTGTGCTTGCCAGGCAGATGCTAGAACCACTGAGTCAAATCCCCAGCTCAGTGTGGACATTTTGATAATGTTGATTCCTCTGATCCTTGAATATGGAAATTCTTTTATTTAATTGTGTCTTATTCAGTATCTTTAACCAATTTCTTATAATTTCCATCATACAGATCCTTCATCTCTTTGGTTGAATTTATTCATAAATATTTCAATTCATAAATAATTTAATTTTTCATATAAATTTTAAATATAATTTTAATGAATTTAAATTATAAAATGATTAGAAGAAAACATAGGCAAGACTCTGACATTTGTCTTGAGTCATAACTTTTCTATATAATTCTCAAAACACAGACAAAAGGGAAAAATAATAGACTAGTGCAATTGCATCAAGCTATTATCTACCCAACAAAGCAAACAAGAATAATAGAATAAACCTGCAAACTACATACTGTATTAGGACTTACTATCCAAATGACTTAATAGAAAGAAAACAAGCAATATTTGGCAGCACAGGAAGGGGCAAAGATGCCTGATCTGGCTTTTCAAGTGAAGCCTGAAGTGTAAATTTCAATAAGAAATATTGTTTTTAAATGTTGGAAATAGTCAGACATGCTGGTACATGCCTGAGTGCATACTGGCATTCAGGAGATGGACAAAGGAGGATTCCCATGAGTTAGAGGCCAGCATGAGCTACACAGTGAATTCAAGGCCAACCTGAACTATATAGTGAGACTATTGTCAAGGACCTGCCTGGCAGATCAATGGGGTCCTTGAGCCAGAGGGGTTAGGATGTAGAGATAAAGACAGTAGGAAAGCAGGCCTTCAGAAGGACTCATGGCCAATACTGAGTGAGCACTGAGTTTATTTCTCAGACACTTTTATACACTGAAAACTAGGTCTGTTAAAGGATCACATCAACCATGTGGGAAGGTTAACAATAATCACAGATATGAGCAAGCACAATAATCTTAAACAAGCATTTTCTCACTTCCCCCCAAATTCTTTCTATACCTTATCTTGGTTGGTGTTTTCTTGAAACTTTAACCCAACTATGAGCTATGTGTCATTTGTTTTTAACATAGTCACTACGTTATCAGAATGACAGAATGTTGTGTCATGTTACTTATTTATTTCTAGGTTCTCTCACAAGTTATGGCACAGAGAATCTGTTTTCCCAACATGGCATTCCTTTTCAACTATTTTGTTAGTCATAGAGCATTTTTCAGGGACACATGTCATTTAGCTCACTTTCTCAAGAACCAAACCATCTCTGTGTTTAATTAACATCAGTCAGGGCAGTAACCCTAGAGTGCATTGCAGATCTCCTGATTTCTTAAAGGAGAACGGTTAAACTCTTGAGGTGCAAGTTCCCGACAGACTATGTTACACACAAAAAAAATATTAGCAATAAAGTCTATAACATTTGTCAGTCTGGATTGGGATGAAGGGAGGCTTATGCTTTGAAACTTTGTTCTAGATTTTTCTTCTGACCTAGATTATGTGAATCTAAGCTATAACCCAGGATGTTCTTGGCAAATGAGGGTTTACTGTGTATATCTTCCAGAGGTGATATTTGCTATTGAACCAGGCTTCCTGGGAAATCTGAATAAGCCATTTTGGAGGGCCAGATGGCTGTAATTGTGACCTGGCACAAACTCCTTCAAGATGAACCTGGAAGCTTCTAAACATTTTCCCCTAGAAGTACTCTCCCTTCCAGTGGACAGGCGAAAGCAATGAAAATGAAGCTGATAGCAACTACCGTAATTAAGATTATTCAGAAATTTTTTTGTGGACCATTATAGATGTATCTTAAAAGGCATTAATTTCCCAATGATGGTCTCTTTCCTCTAATTGAAATGGAAATAAAGAGAAGGAAAGGAAAAGAAAATTAAGTACATAAGTTCTTTGATTTAATAAGGGAATAGAAATGCAGAAATTGACATTAATGCTTTATAAAAGTACATTAAAATGCATGCTTTGGTCCAGAAAGCAAATGATAACTAGCTGTAGTATTTTCAGTTATGCTTCTTTTTAACATTACTACATTTTTCCATTGGTTCTTTATCACTATAACTCCTTCTCACATCTCAATGTAAATGACAGATAGGGCTCATATTTACTTGGAAAAAAAATCATACTATATTGTGTTAGTGCTTTCCTGTTCTAAAGACAGTTTTTTTTCCAACCCAGAAGCATAGAAAGTATCATAAGCAATTCTCTATTCGTTGTTTAAAGAAAAGAACCAGCAGTCTTCCCTGTGTACTTATGTTTAAATGCAGACTCTTTTTCCATAAGTCCTTTTTTCTTTATAATCAAATAACTTCTGAGACAATTAACTAACTTTTATTTTTCTGTTAATTTTGAAGCATTTCAATCACAAAAATTAAGAGATTCTAAAATATATTACACGATGAAAACTTTATCTGACTGAAGTAATTTAGTTAAAACTATCCAGAACAAATTGTTTACAGTAGATAGATATTTAAAAAGTAAAATAATTATGCCATTAAGGTATGTTAGCTTAGACAGCTTTTTCAAAAAAATTTTTAATTTGAATCTTTATTGGTAATATACACATAACCAATACATTATATGCATACATAGTGATCACAATCAACATTGAGAATTTGTACCAGTATATGACATGACTTAATTCTCATTTTTTCCCATTTCCCTATCCAACCTACAAATCTCAGCTTCCTATATACATAAGCTTTGTTTCCTGTTTTTTACCATCACATTTATTTAGCCTCACTACTTACCCCTACACCCTATTTCCCTTTGAATATTTTCTATTTCACAGTATCTATCATATATTCTAGAACTCATTTGCATAGCTTTTTAGGGATAACCCATTTTTGCTGGAGAACTACTTATCAAAGAAAGATGGCAGAGAGTGGGGGACAAAATGATCTGCACTGTTCATGACTGATGATGCTGGGAATGGAGATGAAGGTCAAGGTTCCCATGAGGAAAGAGGTGAATCAATTCATTTATCGTTAAAAAACAGAGCCATCTACCTTGAGACTTAAACACAGTTATGAAAGCTCAACTCAGTGCCCCTAATTGTTTCTAGTTCCCTTATTGTGGTTCATTATTTTTCACTTTGCTATATTCTCACTGTCATTCTAACCATCAGGAGACAATCAAGCTGTTTCAGTCAGCACATTTATGCCCTAAATCCAACCACTCAGAAATTATCTTTGCTGTGTTTCCTTTTCTCGCTTTTGAAAGTCTAAGCAAATGTTTTGTTCTCTGAAGAGGTTAAAATGTATGATATTGATCCAGAAAGAAAAGCATGGCTTTTCTTTCCAAAAAACTGAAGGAAACAATTTTTTCTCCTTTAAGAATGTTATTTGACTTCTCTGTCATACTGTCTATTTGGGGACATAATAAGCTATAAGCTGCTCTTGCTGTAAAAGGAGCTTTTTCTGAGTGAGAGAGTGTTTCCAAGAGGGATATGTGCAGGCCATTTGGACAACATAAGTGACATAAGGTGGGATGTGAGTGTGGACTTGAATTTCCATGCATGAAGTCGCCAGGTGGGTTTGGATCTTGGCTATGGAAGGAGATATTGAAGGACCTATTTCTTTCCAGTCTGACTGCTGAAGATGTGAATGCAATTTGATTTTTCCTCACATCACTTACAGAAACCTAGCAAATAACTAGTAAATCTTTTTTTTTACTCCCAGACTTTCTCTGTGTGTTTTTATAAGCTCTCAGAAAACCCTCTTAATGTGACAAAATTTGCTACCATTAATCAGCAACTTATCATTTCATATCCACAGCATTAAATAAGATCTGCTGAATAATCTCAACTGGTGTGGTTTATCCAATGTGTAAAATACTCCAGTTCAAGTGTGAAAGTGTTTGCTTCCGTAGTCATGCATTTAGCATGTTGCCCGTTCCTGGGAATCATGATTTCTGAAAGTATTTTGTTAGTTTGAAATTAGGATGCAGTTGATGAAGGATGTTTGATGAGTAATACTTTATATTATATATTTTATTACTCTAAATAAATAGTAGTTTAATATTTAAAATGTTTAATATAATTTATGTAGTATTTTAGGACATTTACTATAGTTGCTCTAATAATGATTTACCAAATAGCTTATTGTGTAATTATGAGACTCTAAAGAAGCATTATTAAGAACCAATCCTGGGTCATAGATGTAATTCAGAACTAACCTGGGTAACCAGAGTAGATGTTGTGTCCACCTCTATATTACCTTCTCAAGAAGAAAAGGCATTAAGATTCCTGAGTTAAGCCAGCAACTTTTTTCTATTTATCTGGGCTGTGTGGACTTCAAATAAGCAAATGAAATATTCAACTTCCCTTTCTATAAACCACATACTCAAAAAAAATCACTGTCAACATCAACCCCCTGCTCATCTCACTATCAGATCTTCCAGTTCCTGAAGTTGATAGGTGAAAAGGTGTTGATTCAATAAGTCACGCTCAACAAATGTTTCTATACAAATGAATAAATGGCGATTCATATGTGGTAAGTGGGTTTTTGATTGAAAGCTGCAAAGAAGATAGACAGGAGGAAGGCTTGGCAGGACGGTCTGGAGGGGTCACAATTCCAAGTATCTTTTAGGGCAGGTAGAGGATGGAAGGAATCCAGCCAGAGTGGACGCCATCCGTTTACGCCTGTGAGTGGTAGGGTGGTGCTCCACAGAAACTAGCCCTGGAGGCCAGCTCCAGGCAGTGCCAACATGGGCACCTAGTGCTGTCATATCTGGCCATTTTGAAGAGTGAAAAATTTGAACTTACAGCCACATACGAAGAATATAAGATATTGGTATTTTATCCTTGTCCTTGTGAGAATTAAGTAAAATGCATCCCTGTATGACATCTGGTTGGATGGCCTATTTATGATCTAATTCTAATTCTAGTCACTGAAAATTTATTAGGGTAAATTTGTTCTTCTCAGGCATACATAATACTGGGAGTATTAACCTTTCTTTCTTCTCAATTTAGAGGTGGTGGTTTTTATTACATCAAGATCTATCAGCTTTAGAAACTGGGAGATTTGGTAGTGGAATGAGCAGAGGCTTAACTTTGCATATTCAAGTTTGAATGTAGAATTTAAGAAATTCTTTATATGACTAAATTATTTTTATCATTATTACTAGATGATGATGGAGGTTTAGCTTAGAAGGAGAGAACTTTCTTTAGTACATGTGAGGCTCTGAGTTTGACCTAGAGCTGGAAAAAAAAAGTTATGAAGTAAAACATAGTCATAGCCAAAAAGTTATGAAAGCAGTAAGATTTATTGAATCTTATAACAGTTAAAAACTTTAAAAGTGACTACATTTAGAGAATGAAATATTATCATCAACAAGGAAAAAAGCAATAATGTTTAATTGCCTTAATGCATTTTTAAAGAGGGAATTAACATCTGTATATTGGTCTGTCACTAAATGAATAACATAATAGTTTCTGTGTTCAAGGCTTCTGCAAATTGCTAATGACTTCATCATAATAGATTTTTTTTGCATATTTAAGTTCATTAGCAAGTATAGGCACATTTAATTTATCTCTACTGTTAGTGATGGAAGATCACCTTATTAATTTTGATTTTGAAACATTTTTGTGATACACTATTATATAAATAATTAGGAAAACTCTAAAAATAAATTTGACAAAGATTTATAAAAATTTCATATTACAGTAGGTTTTAGATCCCAATATTCTCTGTCTTTTTTTTCCTTTGGGGTTGGTTCTAGCAGCTTTCAAATGTCTTTGTAATCACAGTATTTTACATACATGAAAGCTACAGGTGGCTACATAGGTTGACAGAATTAGTGCAATAATTTTTGTTTCTTTTTCTTTGTAACTGTGGTGCCATCATTATTTATTTTATTTTATTTTTATTAGTACATGTTTGTAGTCCCTAATATTTACATTTTATTTCAAGTTAATACACATACATCATATGTCTTAATTCATTTTTTCATCCTCTTCTTAGAAGGTTTCTAAGTCAGAAATCCTGGACTGGTCTAAAATTTCCATAGCTAAGACCACTAGTTGAATTGTGTCTCTAGGAAGCTCTCCAATTTTTCTTTCATGTAGAATATAATGTTTATCAAATGACAAATAATTTTCCTTAACATTCCATGTCATTGTAAGGAGCCTTAAAAGAAAACAAAACACACATTAAAAAACCAAGAGCGTTTATTTGGGCTGATCAGAGCTGCAATTCAGAACCCACAAAATATCGGAACACCAAAATGTGCTGCAGAGTCTTACAGATTTCAAAAGCAGAAACGCCAAGTTGGGAAGAGGATTCAATACTTGCTTGTCAAGACTGTAGTTTGGTGCAGGCAGCATAGCATGTCTTCTTGTTTTGTGAGAGGTGTTGAATCACTTAAAGAATATACTTACAAAAAGTGGTGCGTGAGTTAGATGAAGGACAAGAATACATCCTTGAGAAGTGTTGGGACCAATATGACCCTGGTGACATCTGCAGGACTGGAATGTTTTGCTCTAATGAAAATACAGTTCTTAGCATACAAATGACAGCACACAAGTTGTACAGGGCCAACCGAATTTATTAGTATGGCTTGGTTTCTCATGATGATCCCACATGATGTTTTGGGACATCCCAATCTGTAATTGTTTGATTTTAAATTTTCCATGGAAATTTACAAATATGAAAACTCAGCAGTGACTGTATTGCTTGTTTGGGACATATCTCATTTTTTTTCTAATGGGAATATTTTATTATTGGCCTAGTTTAGACTTGCTAGAACATAGTGGAAATACAAAGCAATCTGTGTTTTAGTGGGTTTTATTGTGATTTTCACATTCTCTGCAAACCTTGTACCTCAATTTTATCTGCAGTGGGTGGACAGATGCCATTCCCCCACACTTAAGACACCACAGGAAAAAAAGCAGCACAATTAAAAAGAAGCAATTAACAAATGTGATACATCCGTTCACTTGTCCCTTAAAGCCTCCTTACCTTTCAAACCACTATTTCATTAGAGGTATTTACAAAATGTCACAATTAATTTTCAAGATCTGATTTTCTATGTATGCTGAGCTAAGTCCCTGTTTTTATTTAGTGAAGAGAACATTTACTGAGGTTGGTTAAAGCCCTGGGATCTTTTATTTCAGTTGTGCAAGTTTAGGTCCCCGTACTCCTCAGGGGTTGAGCTGGACCTATGTACAACGACCTGCGGCTCTTGTTTCCATCTGGGTCCATGGACCAATTGGTATTGTATTGTATAGTTAGGTTTCCATTCTATCTGGCATTTTTCTGTTTTTACACTACAAATATGTCTAGCCAGGCTTGAATTTAGCATCAAGTAGTTTCTCCCTTTTCCTCTGGCATGGACATGTTAATGAACATATGCACATTAATTTAAAACTCTTTAAGAAGCTCTTCAGTGAAATACACTAATGTCATTATAGTGGTTATCTTAAGACAGCTGAGATAAGAGCCTCAATGTGGCATGACACAAGAACTATTTTAATCTTATCTGTAACACTATGTTTAAAAGGAGACTATATAAATATTAAGTAATTTGAAATTCAAATATTAATGATATAAAGAATTATATGAATGATATAAAGCATTTTATAAATACTTGATGCTTTCTTCTGTTTTGCATAGAAGTATGAATTTATCCCTATTTAATCTTCATATATTTATGACATTCTTTCAAGGAGGTTTTGATATACATGAAGAATATATATTATATTGATATATATCTTGCTTTAATTAAATGATGCTTACAATTTCAAAATTGAGAAATCATTAAAAGTCTAATTGGCTGGAATATCATAAGGAAACATTTACTTTTCTATTGCTACAATCTACAAAAGTAGAAGTATATTTCTGAGTTGTCATCTTTCTTAAAGCAATCAATTTCCTTAGAAAACTCATTTCTCTGTGGTAGTTCTTACTCACTGATACATAACATAATGCTTTAATGACTTAATTGGATTGTTAGGTAGGATTTAAATGATTCACATATGATGCTGAGACAAAGCTTGCTCTTTTAAAACAGCTCAACATGATTCATATTCTGTGCTATATTTTAAGACAACAAGAAAGAATAGAGCAACAACTATAAAAGCAGATGGGACAAATACTTCAGAAGCTGTTTGGGTACCTATGTGCTTTGTAATACCACCTGGCTAAAAAGCAAAAGAATGTGCATTATGATAGTTTTATATAGCATTGTTGCTGAGAAAAGTTTCTTTCTGAAAATAATGACCCTGAACAGGTGATCTCTTACATATGATAGTTGGATGCTTTCCTTTTTTTTTTTTTTAATTTGGCTGCCTTACTTTTTAAATGTAAGTTTAAAAGTATAAAAGGTAGAGAACATCTTGACTTTCCACACCATTTAAGAGCATTATTTGACCTCTCAAAGGTTCTTATTTTCTATCTCTAATTCAGTGACATAATTAAAATACAAATTTTCAAGGGGAATTAATACTTGGAATCTATACTGAAGCAAAGAAGATTATGATTCATTCTATAGAACTAAAATCTTATGTAAACTCAGTAAGATTCTGAAGGCTTGTATACTGTTTTTATCTATTTTAATGAGATATTATATTTCCATGGGAGATATAACTACAGATCTCAAACTTGGTTATATATTAAAAACATCTTCTTGAGACTTTAAACATTCCCAGTGAAAATATTCTGATTTTTAAAGAAAAAGTGAAATCCCATCACTTCTAAAGGTAATTTCAGAGTACAGCCCAAATTCTGAGATAGTAAGTACCATAACAAAGAAGGTATGCCATTGTAGAAGTAAAGATAATGTCTTAAGATGGATAGAAAGAGACAAGGGGACAGATCACGAGCAAAAGTGAAATAGTCCAAGGTGAATAAGATGAGTGAGGAGGAGGAGGAGAAAAAGGCTAGAGATGTGTCGTGTACATGAACCTAATAACCCTAAATGAGGTCAACACTACATGCCATAGTTAAGATAAATAATATCAACTGATATGAAAAAAGGGATGTGGGGGGCCGGGGAGTTAGCTCAGTGGTTCCAGCGCCTGTCTCGCAAGCGCAAGGACCCGGGTTCGATTCCCTGGTAACCACATAACAATACTGGGCGTGGAGACCCACACCCAGCAGCAACTAGTACCACATACCACAGTGCCGGGCATGGTGGCTCACGCTTATAATCCCAGCACTCGGGAGGCAGAGGCAGGAGGATTGTGATGTGAGTTTGAGGCTGAGCTCAGGGCCAGCCTGAACCACAAAGCGAGACCCTGTCTCCAAAAAAAAAAACCTAAAAAAAAAAAAAAAAAAAGAAAAAAGGGATGTGGAACTATGGAGGGGGATGGGGAAAGGAAAGGAAAAAACTAAGCTGTAATATGCACATGTAACTATTTTATTGTGAAGTTCATTCCATAATTTTATTGCAAGGAAAGGTAAAGTAGGACTTTAGTAATTATTAAATTTATCCCCCATCCATCCTTCCAATCATCCATCCACCCATCTCTTCATTCAACAGCACTTACTACTTCTAATATATCCCACACCAAGGCTTTATCATCTTAAATTATGAAAAAACATTTTTGGAGGAAAAAATCTTGATCTTTCCTTTTGATGTTATAGGGATTTAAACCTAAAGATGATTGTTTATCAAACAGAGCAATAATTTGACAATAGGGTTCAGAATAAGACAAGGATGATTTTATAAGCTAGAGACTCATCTTTTCTGATGAGCAGGATTCCTGGAATCAATCAAATACAGAAAGTTCTTCAGAGAACTGTTCCGTAGAGTGAAGTAGCCATCTTCATCTCAGAGAAATCTTTGCTTCTTAGATTTTTATTTTGAAAAACAGTATGAATGACAGTATAAGTCTGTGTTCATTGCCAACCCTGTTAGCTGAAATCAACCCATGACGGAAATGTCAGCGAAGTTCTCATTTATGCCAGACTTCCCTTACTTGTAACATGCATTCAGTCTTCATGAAAAAAATCCCATGAGAAAGACATTAGCATTATCTATCTTTTGAAAACTTGAGTTACGGAGATTAAGGAAACTGGGCAACATTGCATAAGTAGGGTTACTAGATGTGAACCTTTAAATCAGGTGGTGTACTTTGTACCTGGGAATTGAACTGAGGCAGTTGATTCAAAGGTCAGCTTCTCACTAGCCACAGTGAATCTAAGGAGCAGCAATACCCGTGACATCCCTGTAAGTTTAGTAGAAATGAAGAATTCTGGACTCCATCTCAGACCTACTCATCAAACCTAGGTTTTGGTAAGATTGCTAGGCACTTTATGCATACTCTGAAGTCTAAATCCTTGTTTCATACAGCCTCTCAGATATGATATACTCAATTTTATGACTGCTTGTGAAAGAATAGATATGTATATGTTGTGGGTAGGTATTGGCAGTGATGTTTTAAATTCTTTGGGTGAATATACCAAGGAGGATAGTTGGGTCTAATGGAAGCCCTAGTCTTAGTTTTTTGAGGACCTTCCACACAGATTTCTGCTGTGATTTCCCCAGTCTACACTCTTATTAACAGTGGAGAGGAATTTTTTTTCCCCACAGCCTCACCAGGATTTGCTTTTGGTTAATTTCTTTGGTTGAGACACCACCTGTCTCAAAACTCCAGACATATAGATTATGAACTCAGCTTATTATTACCTTAAACTCAGCCTACTTTCTGGAGTGAGATGGAATTTCAGAGTTGCTTGAATTTTCATCTCTCATATGACCAGTGAAGTTGAACCTCTTTTATATATTCATTTGCCATTTTTACTTTTTCATCTCAGAAATATATATTTATCTCTGATGCCTATTTTTGGATTATATCTTTAAATCTGGAAGGCTTTTTTCTAGTTCCTTATATAGTCTGGATATCAGTCTTTTGTTCAAGGAACAGCTGGCAAAATTTTTCCCAGTCTTTAGGTTGTCTCTTCATTCGGTGATTTCTTTTGCTGTATGCATATATTTTTTAAAAAACAAGGGCTTCTGAGTGATTCCTATGAAGAAATATGTTTTGGGAACATTGCTTTGAGGTAAGCTTTATAATAAATAATGAAGACATAAAATTATTATACCTGAAAAACCATTGTTTTGATTGAAAGTAACATACTATCAAGTCTGAAGAAATACGGGTCTAGCCAAAGGAGGTTGATTGGTCAAAGAAGCATTGAAAAAGAATTTCTGAGAGGTGAAGTTGGCAGAGCTTAAGGCCATGTAGCAGGGATGAGGAGCAAGGTTTCCAGAGGGTGATCAAGGATATATTTTGAACATGAGTCCTACTGTGGAAACAGAAGCTTCAGGCTTGGTGAGCCTGATGACATTAAACATTGGAATCATGTAATTAACTCAGCTTGCCCCGAGTCTCTGCTCAGCAAGCAACCTTTTAATGAAAGCTTGGCTTCCTATGTAGTGTGTCTGGAGAGAAAATTTGTTGGATGGGACATGGGAGTTCTCATGATAAATCTGTAACCTGACACTTCGATTTATCTATGTGTTCTGAATTAAATGTGAATTCACTCGTATAAGATATATCCTTTCTATAAACCTGTGACTCTGAGTTGCAAAGTGGAGCTCTGATGGGAAGTTATTCCTGACATTCCTATGACAGAAATCGGCCTAAGTAGACTTGCCCATAGTTTCTTTTGTTTGCAGCTTCATCTTATTTATCTTTCTAATTATTGTGTTTTTGCTCTGCAGTTCAAGTAATTTATTGCTCGTGGACAGGAATGGGATGGAGAATAGAAGAAGAAGTTAAGAGATTGGAAAATTTCCAGAAAGAATCCAGAAGTACAGAGCAGGTAAAATTTAGTTTATAAAAAACAAAATAGGAGTATGCAGCAAGCCAGTAATGCTGGAATCCAAGGGTATTGTTTTAAAAAATGGTTTTCCTAAATTTCTTTGATTTGTCCTCTACCACTTGTAGTAAACTAACAATCTAGGGTGGAAAACTATCAATTGATTTCAAAGTCGCAGAGTTTTCTTCAAATATAAATATACTTGCCATCTTAATATTCGCAGTTCAACTGTAAAAAAAAAAAAGGAGATCCTATTACAAAAAAAATGCTTTCTTTTGCAAGAATTTAAAAACAGGAGAACAAAGAAAAAAAGGGCATGAGGAGCCAGGAGTGAATACAGTGCTAAATTTCTCCTCTTTTGGATTTGACTTGAAAGGACAGTATATTGTCCGTGTTTGTTAAGAATGTGTTAATGAGTTCAGAGTGGAAGGTAAACTATGGTAGCCCACTCGGGGATATGCCATATCAAAATAGACTACACAAGACGGTGCAGGAAATGTGGCCCTGGATTGCAGCTTAGCTGAATGTGGTATGATCAGGAAAGAAGAACAGTGACCTATCACAGCATCCACTCTGACAGAACTAGGTCACTCCTGGGTTGTTAAGTAGGAGCTGCTGTGGCCATGGGAGTAGTGGAGATAAAATGTTCAGCAGCAAGAAGAGTTAGCCAGAGACGCACAACTAGTCTCTGAAATGCAAAGTGAACAAGTCCTATGAGCCCATATTTCTGCCATTAATATTATCAAGGAAAATAGTACCTGAGGAGCAGGAGGCACTGCCCACCCCAGAGATGAGCAGAGACAGAGGACAATGTGCTTGGAAAATGTGGTCCTCGTCTGGCTCCTCCAGAACAGCTGAGATCCCTCTTCTGATATATTCATTAGTTGCTCTCTTGCTGCCAGCTGCTTCTCTGCTTCTTTCCCACATGCCCTTGGAGTTAGCTGTATATTTCACTTCTACTTTTTATTGTTCTTTTTTTTATTGAACTCATTCGTGAGAATTTCTTCTGATTATTACACAAAAACTTCACTCATCAAGGCCATTTGTGAATATGTCAAACCCGATGGTCAACGTTTAGTCTTTATTAAAATCCAACAAGCAGCTGCCTAGACAGGGTCAGCCACTCCCATCCTTTTAGGAGCAGTTTCTTTCTTGGCTTCCATTTTATACAGTTTCTGGATGTCCCTTCTCAATCTCAAAAGTGCTGCCCCTGAATACTGCTCTAGACACACACATCTCCCTAAATAATTACATACTGACATCTGACTTTTATTTCCATGTATTTTCCAATGCCTTTCATAATTTTTTTCTATCTAGCAGAGACCTTTCCAAAGCTCCAGACACACAGATTATAACTTACTCAACATTTTCTTGAGAATGCCTCAAACTCAGTGTACTTTAAACTCAGTCCTTGACCTTCTCTTGCAAAATTGTTTTTCCTATCCAGTTTCCTTATTATCCAATAAATGACAATTCTACTTATTCACTTGCGCACGTCAAAGCCCTTAGGTTTATTTTTTTATTAGTGTATAGTTGTGCATATTAGTGATTATCATTTGGGCATATTCTTACATACATGTAATGCAGTTTGATCATTCCTCACTGCAATTGTAAATCTCCTCTGACCCTATCCCTCTTCTCCAATTGTCTCTCCTTGACTTTTATGCCCCCTCCCCTATCTTGTAGATTCCTCATGTGAGAGAAAACATGCAATAGTTGCCTTTTGAATCTGATTTATTTTACTTGACATAATGTTCTATCCATTCTTTCAGAAATGACACGATTGCATTCTTTGTGGCTCAATGGTATACCGTTGTGTACATGGACCACATTGTCTTTATTCATTCATATGTTGATGTTTAGTTAGGCTGTTTTTATAGCTTAGCTACTGTGAATGGTATTTCAGTAAACCTGGATATGCTGGTGTACAGTATATTGACTTTAATTATCTTAGGAGTATATCTACCTCACACAAATGGGAGTTCCATTTCTAGATTTTTGAGGAACCTCCATACGGATTTTCATAGTTGGCTGTATTGTACTGACATGCCTACCATATAAAAGAGTTTCTTTTCCCTAACATCTTTGCTAATATTTACTACTTTTTGTTGTTTTGTTTGGTATTCCTGTTAATAGTCATCCCAATGAAGTAAGATGGAATCCCAATCTAATTTTGATTTGCATTTCCTAATAGCTAAAGATGTTGAACATTTTTTCATATACTTAATAGCTATTAGTATTTCTTTTAAGAAAATTTTATACAGTTTATTTGTCCATCATTAATTAGGCTATTTGATTTTCTGAGTGGATTTTATTTTAGTTCTTTATATATTCTAGATATTAGTCCTTTATCAGAAGAGTAGGTAGCAAAGATTTTCTCCTCTTCTACAAGTCATCTCTTCACCCTGTTGGTTATTTTATTTGCTGTGCAGAAGCTGCTTAATTTAATATATCTTAGATTCATTCTTGACTTCCTTTTGTTTATGCACTCATTAAGTTCCATCAGCTTTACCTTCAAAATATACTCAGCATCCATTTCTTTTTTTAATTAATTTTATTGGTATAGTTTATATACATGTTATGATCACAATCGACATTGAGAGCTTGCATCAGGACATGACACAATTTAATTCTCATTTTTACCATTCCCCTACCCCCGGCACCCTCACCCCCAATATATGTAAGCTTTGTTGCCTTTCCTTAACCATCAAATTTTTTCTTCCCTTATTTGCCTACCTCTACCCCTTTTTCCTTTTGAATATTTTCTTACTATTTCACAATATCAGATCCATGTCTTACCATCTCTACAGTGACTACCTTCTTCTCTTGTACTAGTTTCCTAGACTGACTAATTTCTTCAGGTCCTGCCTTCTGTTCTCCATCAGTGTCTGAGTGTTTCTTCAGGACACTGTGGTTTACAAAGCTCAGTGGGAATTAGTCTGTTCTATTTGTTTGTGCTGATTCTTTGTTCTTTTCTTTAATAAGTATGCAATTCTTTCTGTGTTATCGACAGGATGGCAACAGGGACCCCCAGATTCATCCTGATCTGATTCAGCAATCTCAGAAGCAATATCTGTCTTCAAATTCAAGCATTGATTCAGGTATGATTAACTTTACTGGAGTCATGGGTCCATCTCTAAACTACTCCAAGCAGTCAGGGGAAATAAGATGCTGTGGCTTTCCTGAGTAGACACCTGCTCCAAAGCCTGGTAGAGGCAGAAGCCACATCTTTGAAAGTCTCGTTGAGAAAACCTGTAAAAGACCAAGTGTACCACCAAAACATGCAAAGAGAAGCTAGGAAAAAAATTAAGGCTAGTAAAAAGTGTACTTATAATTGAATATGTTATATTTGCTGCTTTAAGTCATTTATTTAACCTCACTTATCATCTAGAAGCAATAATATATTGCAGTGTTAATATAGGCTACAATTGATTTTTTAAATTCTGTTAGTATATGTATGTGGTATAAAATGTTTACATTCCTTGTAGAAGGTTGGTACATGTACATAACACATCTTAATTTCTTTTTTATCCCACCCCCTTCTCTCCCTCCCCCCATCTCTTAATCTCCCTCCTTTTTTGGTACATATATGCAGTATATAATGTTCACATTCCTTGTGTGGAATTGGTACATGTATGGAATATATCTTGATTCTTTTATTCATCCCCTATCCTTCCCTTCTCTCCTCTCTTTCTCCAGCTCTTCATCTATTTCCTTTTTGAGAATTTTTTTTCTTTTCTCTTTTTTTTTTGATTGTCTTTATTGGTACATTATGAATACACATCATAATCACATTCAGCATTAACAGTTTGTACCAGGGGGCCAGGGAGTTAGCTCAGCGGTTCCGGCGCCTGTCTTGCAAGTGCAAGGTCCCGGGTTCAATCCCCGGTAACCACATACCTATACTGGGCGTGGAGACTCACGCCCAGCAGCAACCAGTACCACATACCACAGTGCCTGGCGTGGTGGCTCACGCCTGTAATCCCAGCACTCGGGAGGCAGAGGCAGGAGGATTGCTGTGATGTGAGTTGGAGGCTGAGCTCAGGCTGTGGTTCTCACTTTGAACCACAAAATGAGACCTTGTCTCAAAAAAAAAAAAAACCCTAAAAAAAAAAAAGAGTTTGTACCAGAATATGACATGACTTCATTCTCATTTTTTTCCCTTTTCCCCCCTGCCCTGCATCCCCCCGTCCCCTATATACACAATCTTTGTTTTCTTTTTTTCTTTATTATTACCACACTAATTTTCCCCTCATTATTTACCCTTACACTCTTTCTTTTTAAATATTTTCTACTTCGCAAGAGAAAATTTTATCTTTTTTCCTATTATCTGTCTTTTATGTTTCTCATTATTTTTATTTGGGGTTTCTCATGTAAGAGATATTTACACTTGTGTGTCTGATTTCACTTAACATGCAGGCACCTTGAGAGCCAATGATTTTGTACATAGGGCTGGGGATGTAGTTCAGCGGTACTGTGCCTACACTGCAGGCAGATAGGCCTGACTTCAGTCTCCAGTAATGCCAAAAATACAGTACAATCCAATATAGATTTTGTATGTGTAAAAGTTTTTTATAAAAATGAAGTTTTATGCCTTGTATAAATGTAAGCTATTATTAAATCTAGGCTAGTCAATCAATGTTTGATAAAATATATAAAGACACAGAAAGTTATAAAAATATAATTTATAATATAAATTGTATAATTAATAACAATAGTGAAGATGTGGACAACACCTAAAGAGGCTTCACTACTTCTGCTCAACATATTACTGGAAACTCTAGCCAAAAATATTGAAGAGGAGCAGTAAGTAAGAGACATGCAAAGCAGAAAAAAGTAGGATTTCTGCTTATGGATGACAGATATAACATATATATAATCCTAAGGATTTCACAGAAATACCATATTAAAATACATGAATTTATCAAAATAATTTTACAGAAAGTCAACACACAAAAACCATTGCATTTTTAACACTAACAAAAACAACCTGTGAAGGAGATTAAGAAAACAGTTCTGCTATGGTCTTCTTATAGTGTGGATCATGAATGTCCTCCAAAGGCTATGTGTTGACAGCTTGGTCCCCAGGTGATGGACTTACTAGGAGTTTGTGGAAACGATAGTATGTGGAGCTTGTGATCTACCATGAGGTGAGCTGCTTTAGTCCATCACATGTCCCTGCAAGGATGTTCTGCCTCACACGAGCCCAGAAGCAATGGAACCAAGGAACTGTGGACCAAATCTCCTGACACAGTGAGTAAAACATATCTGTCCTCCTCAAGTGGAGTTTTCTCAAGCATTTTGTTACAGACATAAATCTGACTGACAAAGGCCTGAATGTTTGTGCATCCCTAAGATTTGTGTATTGAAACTGAAGCCCCAGGGCAATGATATAGGAATTTGGGCATCAGGGTGGTCCTGAGAGATAACCCTACATGGATAGGACTAGGACCCTTATAAGAGGACTTGGGAGAGGTTTTATTTTCCGTTCTTGAGTCTTGTTTATCTTAGAAAATGTAGTAGAGATAACTGTGGGGGTCGAGGGAGCAGTAATCAGGGTGAATAGGGCCAGTAGTTTCCTCTCGGGTTCAACTCAGACAAAAATAAAGCTCACCACTAAGTTCATAAGGAATTCTATTCGTCTAAGTTAACATACTCAAGTTTTTGTTGCTGATACTGTTTTTGTCTGTGTCAGAATACAGTGTGTGGAGTCCGCTTCATTCATTGGCTTTTGATTCTAGGCAAGATAATGATTTTTTTCTAAACCTTACAGTTCTCTTCAACAAGGGGGACAAACAATTTGGAACTGAGAATTGTCATAACAGTGAGAATTAGAAGAATATAATAAAAGTGATGCACTCAACCCAATATTTCATCTATAGTAAATTACCAAGAAATAGTGCCTGATGTTATTTTTAACTGTATCTTCTTTTAGTTTTTCCCCTCCATTTTTAGTGAAGGTATTTATTTTACATAGCATCACTACTTGTAATATCTTGGACAATTGCAATTATAGACGGTGTTATTAATGAACTAATGTGTCCAGCGCTTGGCATTTTATTGAATTTCTCTATTCAAAATCAGGATTTCAGTTAAACCCTTGATTATGTGTACCCTCAAGGACTTAGCTTTCAACTATAATAATTTCTGAAACATAACAGCAGAACATTAAAACAAAAATTATTAAAAAGTTTTTAAGTTGGAATATATTTATTTGATCCTTTAAAGATTTGTTAAGCAACAACAATACTGGTATTGTGATAAATAACGGAGGACTTAATGATAACTTACTACTGTGATAAATAAGGGCTTAATGATAACTTACTACTGTTCTGGAACTTAGAGTGCAGTGAGTAGGGAAAGGCATGTACAGACATGACTTATAATCGACAGGGAAGTACTTCTAAAGAGATGCCCACAAGAAGGTTTCCATGGCAAAGGACTAAACAGTTAACTTCACCTGGATCTCTCTTGGAAAGTGTCCCTAAAGAAGAGACATGCAAGAAGTGTGATGTAGATAAAGAGGAGAGTCTAAACAAAAGCTGATGGGGAAGGAACAAAGGCCATCTAAAAGAGACGGGGCATGAGGAAAGTCACATAGAACTGATAAGGGATCTGACATCAGTAAGACATAGCAAGAGATCCATGTGATCAGGGAAAGAGCACGTGATTAAAGACAGAAATGTTGGGAGCAGATTTTGAACCGATCTCAGGATCAGGTTAGGGTTTGCATTTTATCTTAAAGATTATGGAAAACAATTATGGACTTACAGCAAGGAGTGTTAGGATGAAACTTATAACAAATCATTTCAAAGTGAACACTACTCATTTCCCTGAGCTTATGTGCCACGCTGTGGTTAATGAAGGCTCCCAGAGCGGCGAGGGGATGAGAGGTTGACATCCTTTTTGATAGGACATCCTGTCGTCCACTAGGTTGGCATTTGTGGTTCTGCTGATCAGGAAAGCAAAGAATGTATCTGGAGAAGGTAGTCATATATGTCATTTTTCCATTGTTCTGATTTTTGAGCCCAGCATTTTACTATTATGAAAATTAGGTTTTATGGATGAAGTGAAAATTGCTATGATCCTCAGAGGTAATTGAAGTAACTCTCATTTTCCTTTGAGAACTGAGAATTCTTAAAGCATTTCCTCTATTGCTGAGAAGTCCAAAGGGATATGTGCTCAAGTAGTTTTTCCTGTGTGTTCATTACTTGTATGTAAAAAAGGTACCACAAAACCGTTATATAGGACATCTTAACAGATAACAAGACAAAGAAGAGATAATTGTGCATAAATGTAAAAAAAAAACCAAAAAAACAAAAAAACCCCAAAGCATTAGAGTTTTAAATCCAAAGAAGATATCAAAATCCTCCTGTCCCATTGGATTCATTCTATTATCTTTAATATGGAATCACACATCATCTCTCCTTTTCCTTGTCTATAAATAAGCTACCTCATGGGAAACTGCACTGCATTTCAGAAATTTAAACAGTGAGGATGCTTGGTTTCCATGTCAACCACACCAGCTTCTCTTCTCTTTCTCATACATTTATTATTGATTTAACCAACAAATATTTATTGAGTACCCTAAATATTTGTTATGTGTGCAAGTACCAGTGGGAGATTCAGGAAGATCAAAATAGATCTCCGTCCTCCTTGAGTTCAAGTCTGCAGAGGGAAATAAATGCTAAACACGTACATAAAAGTGCAATTGGAGTAGTCAGGAGGCCAGCTAGGGAGAGGAGCTGGGTGGAAGCCCTGGTGTGTGCCCTGGGTGGTTGGAAGCTCCTGTGCTGGAGCTTCCCGGCCTCATGCTATCTTCCTCCTTTAGGTTCCCGTTCTCTCTGACAGAGCAGCCTCTGTTCTTCCTCTAACATCTCCTTCTCTTAAGAAACTGCTAACGTACCCTTCTCTCCAGTGTCCATGAGACACTCTTTCAGACATGGCATATGAAATGTGGCCAGCTTGGATGAAATTTCAGTCGTAATGGAGGCAGTCCGCAGTAAGGTTACACAGCAAGTGACTGTGAGGAAAGTATTTGTATATTCAGGTTTTATTTAAGTATTTATGTTTGTACAGTACTGGGAATTGAACTCAGGGCCTTTTCACTAAGTTACAGACTTGGTCTACTTTTTATTTTGAGATAGGGTCACTGCTCATACTTGAGATCATCTGTGAACTGCTGGCATCGTAGCATGCACCAACGCATCCTGCCAATAGTCATGTTTTTAAGTCCTTTCAACCACTGCCCTTCTCACTGGACTCTCATCTCTCTTCATTACTCACCCTCCCACTATTCCTTCCCTCTTCCATGTCTTTTCTCTATTTTCTCTTTGCTTTCCTTCCCACCATTGCACAGAAACAATCAAATAACTGAAACCAATTTGTTTCAGTAAACAAATCCCTTTTATTCTTTCATGAGGCCTGGCTATCTTTCTGTCCCTTGGGCTTCTAGGGACACCCTTGTCATTTTCTACATTTTCTACTCCAAAGGTTTGTTACTTATATATCATACTCATCAAAGACATTTCACATCATAGGATAAATTATATGGCCATCTGTTAAGACATGCATGCTAGTTTGGATATATGACAAATTATGATGAAATATTTCACAGAAAAATAGAAGGCGTGATGGAGTACAATATTTAGAACAGGGAATCTGGGTTTAAACAGAGAAAGTAGTAGACCCTTGACTTATGAACTCAATTCGTTCATGAGAGCAGACTTTAACTCATCTTAGTCAGTTGAGTACTCAGGCT
>PVIR01007306.1:0-51645 GCA_004026965.1 Petromus typicus
CCACCACACCCAGCAGTATTATTATTATTATTGACAGCTTCTTGAACTGCAGGCCTACTGTCAGCCTGCAACTCTAGATCTAATATAGCCACAGCTGGCACTGAGTACTCCCTGAGCACCAGCCACTGAGCTAAGCACATTACATGCATTATTCACTCCATCATCCCAAACTCCTCTCATTTTACATCTGGGAAAAACTGAGGCTAAGGAAGCCATTTGTCCAAGGTCTCTTAGCTACTAAGTAGCAGAGCTAGAATTTGAACCCTGACAGTTCATAACTGATGCCCTCTGCAAGTCCTCAGGAGAAAAGACTAAGCATAACATTGCATGATGGCTGTGACTTCATATTATCCTTCACAGAAGGTCAATTTAGAAGATAATTCAAGTGCATTGAACATTGAAGACGCTCCAATGACACCCTGTGGCAACAATCACACATTGTTAGATAATCAGGCACTCCTAAACCAACATGTATGGAAAAAACATGAGTTACCCTAAAGTTAAATTGTTCATAATTTAACAGTTCTACTTACAAAGACTGAAAAAGAAAGAACAGATGCACATGTCTCTTATGCCCACCCTGGTAGAAATCCTTATTCAGGAGCATGACTGAGATTCACCTTCCAAATTTAAATTCCCTCTCCTCATCTTCCCTCCCTCATTCTTGTTTGGTATGTAGAGTTGAATGTAAATAATTTTAAAATCCTTATGGTGCTGCTCCACTGGAATACAAATCTAACCAGAGCACAAGTGCTAAGGCAGCCCAAAGTAAACACCGCTTTGAAACCACTTTTAGCAAACATAGAACAAGAATAATTGTCTCAGCGTAGGGCCGCTCTGGTGTCTTCCTCGAGTCACATGCACAGTGCCCATTTTCGTAAACAAACCACTGCCGCCTATCCTCTGTACAGACAATGTTTAGGCCCCAGGACCTCTGTCCTGAGCAGAGAAAATCTCTCTTTCCCCTTCATCTAAAACCACTACAGGAACTGAGGGGCCTTTTGAGATGACAGATGGAACCATCAAGTTTGTAAGTAACCAGAACTCAGATAGCAGGGAGCACAAAATTTAGGAGACATTGTTTGGAAGAGAGAGGGTCAGGGGCAACAAGAGGACAGGAAAGAGCAACTAAGCAGGCTCTGCTGGGACCTGGTTTCAAAGGAAGAAAACAAAGAAAGAAGATGGAATGAGAACAGCTCTCCACAAACCCAGTGCATCCTGCATACCTCTTCATCGTGTTAAGGTGAGTTCAAAAGCTTGTTCCTGGCAGGATCTGCACAGGTTAAAAAAGATGAAGAGGTTGAAATGAAGGTGAGGATAGAGCACCGAAAGGGGCTTGATTCCGGCACAAAGTTAAAGAAGGCTCCAGAGAGCTCAGGTGAATGTATCAAGATGAATAGATCTCTTTGGAGATGATGGGGTCTCACTGTGTTGCTCAGGCCAATCTTGAACTCATAGGCTTAGGTGATCCTCCTGCTTCAGCTTTCCAAGTAGCGGGGAGGACAACGTGCGCCACTGTACTCAGCTAAGATAAATAATATTTTAACACAGCCTCCTAACATATCAAATTGGCAAATTACAGCTTGACACCTGCTGTGCAGCTGGAGCCAGACAGGTTAGGGCAAGGAGAGAGAGGCAGGGTCTTACATGTATGTACAGGTAGCTTTCTGTCTCCAGTCCAAAATGTTGAAATTTAGTTTATTGTAGAGTTTTTTTTGGCACTAATTTTGAATTTTTAAAAAGATTGCACTAAAACATTTTTCCTTTTGGGGACTGAATTTTTCTTTTTTTTTTTTTTTGGCTTCCCTTAAAATTTGGGACTTCCTTTACTCTAGTCCTGGCCCGGACTGTAGAACGGGGAGGAAGTGTCAGAAAGACATCATGGGTGGTTGTTTAAAGATTTCTGCGGGGATTCAGGGTCAAGACCTAAAGCAGAAAAGTTGGAGGGCCCGTTTCATCCTGCAGTGTGCATGCTGTGCCCTGGGCGCCCTCGTGCCAGTGAAGGCCCTTCTTTCTTTGAGCGCCTTCACTTGCCTTGGCAGCTGCACTCACTTTTATATGCAGGTTCTGGAATGCTGGGAGCTGTATGGCAGCCAACATCTCTCCTCTCTCCCTTCTCAAACATGACGTTCTCTGTAATTCAGTTACAGACTCCTCTTTCCTTAGCCTTCTCACCCAGGGAGCCTGATCAACGAATCTAACTAAGAACTAAGCCTCATTTGCCTTCTCTGAGTATGCAAGTGAATTTGCATATATCTTGTGTCCATTTGCATTCCTCTCACATGGGGTATTTAGAATAAAAACAACATTCATGAATCAAAATGAAGCTTGTTCCATTCTTTCTCTGTCAAAGTATAGAATAAGTAGAAGGATACCAGTGTAAGAAAAGCTGAAATTATATTTGCTAGGGTTATGTGTAGTTTTAAAAGCAATCCAATTTGGTGGCATTTACCACCACAAAACTGGCGTTTAATATTTATAGGTTTAGCCTTGGAGAATACAGTTACTCATGACTGAGAGAGCCACCCCCTTCCTCTTGCATTCCGTACAAAATCGAGCAAAGAGCCCTTAAAAGCTGAAACTGCCCGTTTTTCCTCCTCCAGGTCACTACTTACAGCCTGGAAGCCTGGTGGTTCCAGATGGCTGTTTTCTGTGTTTGAGAGAAAGTGGCTGAAGAACTGATTAACAGAAACAGGAGTGTTACTCTTGGTCTCTTCTTGGCCCTTTTGGAGCTCGGAGAACTAAGAAAAGAGTAGCCTGGAATCAACATTACAGAATTTCATCTGGGAAAATCAACCAGGGAACAGGGCATGACCAGTGAGATGGAGCCCACACTGATGAAAACTGATATCATAAATAACAAGGGTGAGTTCAGTAGAGAGTTATTTTTAAAAATAGAACTGATAAGAATATGTCAACATGCCTCCAGCATTGTCTGAGAGAAAGTACCTTGCTGGAAGGTGAGAGTCTGTGTGACAGGTAGCCGGTGCACAGGAGTGTGACTCAACCTTCGACTCGCTTGGAAAAAGTCCTTCCTTGTAGTGTGCAGCCTCTTTATCAAAAACAAACAAACAAAAAACAAACACAAACCAAAATATGGTTATTGAGTAACTTTCTGGTAATCGGAAAGGGGAGTGCTCTGGGCAATGGATTTCCATTTTCAAAGAGATATACCCACTACTATAATATCATGAGGTGACGTCCTGGTGTATAATTCAGAGCTTTATAAATTTAGTTAGTATAAATTGATGCCCAGTTCAACTTTTGGTTGACAAAAATCAAGCATCAGACAAATTTGTCACCAAGACTTATTATGTCTTCCTTTAAATAATCATAAGCCATCACAGAAATATTATGACAAGCATGGAGATATGAAGAAGTGGTATCTATTTATCTGTCTATCTATCTATCTATCTATCATTTATCTATCTATCTACCTATGTACCTGTCTATCTGTTTGTACTAGGGATTGAATACAATGCCTTCATATTGAGGTATGTCTCAGACCTTTAAAAATTATTATTTGCAGCTGAGATTTAGCTCAGTGGTTCCAGCACCTGCTTTGCAAGTAAGTGCAAGGGCCCAGGTTTGATCCTGGATAATTACACACAACCATGCTGGGTGTGGTGTCTCACACCCACCAGCAATCAGTACCACATACCACAGTGCTGGGCATGGTGGCTTATGCCTGTAATCCCAGCATTTGGGAGGCAGAGGCAGGATGATTGCTATGAGTTTGAGGCTGAGCTTAGGGCCAGCCTAAACTACAAACTGAGACCCTGTCTCAAAAAAAACCCAATTTTTTTTGAAACAGGTGTTTGATAATCACTAAAGTTGCCCAAGTTAGGCTCAGACTTTCAATCCTTCTGCCTCAGCCTCCCAGAGTGCTGGGAATACAGATGTGCACCACCATAAATGGCTGAGGGGATTCTTCACCATTGTTCTGATAAATACAAATTTTGGAAGTAATTTAAATGCCCTTCAATAGAAGATTGGCTAACTATATCATGATAAACTCATATTATGTAAAACTTTTTCATAATGAACATTAAGTTATAGCAATTAATGTATAGGGATTGAAATAGCTACTCTATCTGTGAATATATTAAGTCATATAATTCATATGCATACAGATCTTATGCATACACAATGAGTGCAAGAGAAGAATTAGGGACTGGGGATTTAGCTCAGTGGTGCTGGTGCTGCCTTGCAAGCATAAAGACGCAGGTTCAACCCCCATAACCACGTACAACAATGCCAGGTGTGGAGACTCACCCTCACCAGCAATTAGTACTGCATACCACAGTGCTGGGTGTGGTGGCTCACACCTGTAATCCCAGCACCTGGGAGGCAGAGACAGGAGGATTGCTATGAGTTCTAAACTGGCCTGGGCTACATAGTGAGCTCAGGGCTAGCCTGAACTACAAAGTGAGACCCTGTCTCAAAAAAAAAAAGAGTAAGCATTAGTACATATGAAAGAAAATATGCCAAGTACAGTGCTTGTCATTAAGTAGAGGAATACTAAATGATTTTTCCTTTTCTTTAAACATTTTCTTGATTTTATAATTTTTAGTGATAGTTTATGGTATTTATACTTCTCGTAGTATTTTGTACTTTTAGGTTATATGTAAATAATTCATTTTCAAAGTAGAAAACAGAAAAAACATGTAAGAATAAAACACTGAAAATTTACTTATATCCTCAACGACCAAAGACCACCTTTCAATTTATATCCTTCTGGTCTTTTATAATGGATTTTTTTTCAGTTCTGTTGGGCAAATGCCAAGAAATAGAGTTGCTGGATTATTTAATAATTCTCCACTTAATTTACTGAAAAACTAGTAATTTTTTTTTCACAATGGGCTGTGTTATTTTGCATTCGCAGCATCAATATATGAGGGTTCCAATTTTTCTACTTATTTTTTTTCAATGACCATTCAAGTGATGTGACAAGAAAGTTCATCTTGGCTTTGATTTGCATTGCCCTAATGACTATGTTGAATATTTTTTCATGTGCTCGTTGGCCATTCGTATATACTCTTTGCAGATATATCTAATATGTCTAAGCAGTTTCTTGCCTATTACTAAATTGGGCTGTTTGTCTTTCTAGCATTGAGTTATAAGTGTTCTTTATATATAAAAGACCTTTTTTTTTTTTTTCGTATCAAGGATCAAACTCAGGACCTTATGCTTACAAGGCAGGCACTGGATCAATTGAACTAAATCCCCAGTCCTAGACCTTTATCAGGTATACTATTTCAAATATTTTCTCCCATTGTATAGGCTGTCTTTTTGTAATGTCCTTTGATACATAAAGTCTTTTAGTCTTTGTTTTCAGTACTCTGTTTTCAGATCAAAATTAGAGCTTTGTGCTTGCTTAGACAAGCATTTTACCACTGAGCTACCCTCAATCAAAAGTATTTAATTGTGATTAGTCCAATTATTTATTTTTCCTTTCGTTATTTATGCTTTTCATACTATGTTTAAGAAACAACTGCCTACTTTAATGTTATAAAGATTTGACACTGTTTTCTTCTTATAATTTTAGCTTTTATTAAATATAATGATCCATATCTTTAATCCATTTTGAGGTTAATTTTTCAGTGTAGTATAAAATATGGGTCCAATCCTTTTTTTTTTTTTTTTTTTGTGACAGAGTCTTGCTTTTGTAGTTCAGGCTGGCCCTGAGCTCACTACATAGCCCAGGCCAGGCTTGAACTCACAGCAATTCTCCTGCCTCTGCCTCTCCAGTGCTAGGATTATAGATGTGAGTCATCATGCCTGGGATTGTGGTATGTGGTTACCAGGGACTGAATTTGGGACCTTGCATTGCAAGGCAGATGCCAGAACCAATAAGCTAAATCCTCCACCCTCCAATTCATTTTTTTACATATGGATATCCAGTTGTTCCAGCACCAAAATATTAAAAAGACTATTTTCTCCCCTAATAAATAATCTTGACATCTTTGTTAAAAATCAAAGTACTACTTTTTAAAACTAAAGTATAAAAATTTATATGCTGAATGTGGTCCCCCTTGTTTTCCTTTATTACTTTCATTTCCATTTATTGGGCTCATTTGACACCCTTAGAATAATGCAATAGCTCATCTTGCCTCTTGCTGACAGAGTAATATTTCTTTACTACTGTCACATTATTTCCTGTTCTAGCTTGGATGAAGCTGTCACTGTCCTAAGTATTAATTCATGATTAGACTTAAGAGTGTGGTTGCTCCATCAGACTACAGTAATCTTTACTTTTTAGGCTAAAATAACCAACCAGCCTAAAATAATGAGCCTATTGACTCATTCTACAACAAATGGGCTAGAAGAAAGGCTCAAGTGAAATGCTGTATAAAAGGCAGAAGAAGTAAGGTGACATGTACTTTTTTGAAGGGAGGTAAAAAATAGTATGTTAATCTCAAAATCAAGAGTTTTTTTTTTGAGACAGGATCTCACTTTGTAGTTCAGGCTGGCCCTGAGCTCACTATGTAGCCCAGGCAGCCAGCCTCAAACTCTCTGCAATTCTCCTGCCTCTGCTTCCTGAGTGCTGGGATTACAGGTATGAGTCACCATACCCAGCGCTGTGGTGTGTGGTATTGGGGATTGAATTTAGGACCTTGTGCTTGCCAGGCAGATACTGAACCACTGAACTAAATCCCTGGCACAATAGTAGCATTTTATAAAGTTTTAATTTGGCATTTCCTATTATGAGATATATTAAACATATTTTTAACATGGTTAAAGATATTCATCTTTAACATGACAAGACAAGAAATAACAACACAAACCCCATGTTCAGTGACATTAGGATAACTCTTTAACCTTAAGGTATGGTATAAGAAGGTTAAAAGTGTATGGAGAAGTGATAAATATTTTAGCAAGACAAAAATTTCAAGCCAAGGTACTGCAGAGGACAACAAGCAGCACAAAAATTTGTCCCATGGTCCTCGGAAGCAGAAAAAATTACATGTGCAAGCAAAGAAAGGAATAAAAAGGAGGGCCTTGTTAAAAATCCATATAAAGATATGCATAACCCAGCTGTTTATCTATATTCTCTTCCTAAGCAGTCCGATTCTTTCCTCTTGGTCATCATGCAGGAGACAAAAGATATCCATTTGAGAGATAATGAACTAGAAAGGATCCAGACTTGAGCACCTCAGTCTGAGGAGTGAGCATAAAACAAGAATACGATAGGAGAAAATAAAAGTCTATATTGCTCTGCTCTCCTTTTTCCCCACCCAGCTTCAGAAAAATAGCAGCAACTAGAGTTGTCTCTAGGCAGGAGCTAAGAGGCTCTTTCTTGGCGGGGGATTTAGCTCAGTGGTTCCAGCGCCTGTCTTGCAAGTGCAAGGACCTGGGTTCGATCCCCAGTAACCACGTACAATACTGGGCGTGGAGACTCACCCCAGCAGCAACCAGTACCGCATATCACAGTGCCGGGCGTGGTGGCTCACACCTGTAATCCCAGCACTCGGGAGGCAGAGGCAGGAGGTTTGCTGTGATGTGAGTTTGAGGCTGAGCTCAGGGCCAGCCTGAACTACAAAGCGAGACCCTGTCTCAGAAAAACCTAAAAAAAGAGAGAGAAGATCTTTCTTTGAAGAAACTGAACTGTTACAGATAAAATATTTGCATATACTGATATTGAGGGTCTGTAATTGGAAACAAACTCACATCATAGTATACTGGAATTCCTAGAATATCCAGAATGTAACCACCTCTCACCACATTCCCTACTGACATCAGCATTCTGGTGCTAGTCACCAGGGATCCTTACTTGGAGGAGTATGGCATTTCCTTGTCTGGTCACTCTCTTATGCCTGGAGTCTATTGTCAGCTTTGCAAGGAGAAGAATCTTTTTACAATGAAGACCAAATCTTCTATTCAAAACCTTCTACGAACTGTAGGTCTCAATCAAATAAAAACCAATGGCCTTAATATTACTAGGGGGCCTTATGTGATCTGTCCTCTCTGCCTTCCACCTTTCCGATCTTGTGTTCTTCCACTGTCTATTTTGCTTACTCTAGTCATAGCAGTGACCCTTTAAATACTACGCACTTTTCCATTTACGGGCCTTTGCATTTGCTGCTCTCTACCTGGAACCTTCTTTAGATGTTTCTTTTTCTAGGCTCCTCGCTTCATTAGGTCTTGATCATATTTAATCTTCGTGGAGAAACATTCCCTGGTCACTTATATTAAATAGCATCTTGACCATCATTTTTTTTTCTCTCAGCCTGCTTTTTTGTCATAGTGTTTATTACTACTTACTATAATCTGATAATACGTAACATCAGATATTAACATAGTTTTTATTGATTTATATTTTACTCAGTGTCACCTAGCACCTGACATAATAGTTGACACATAGTAGGTGCTTGATATTTAATGGCTAGTGAATCAATAAAATCAATCCAAAGAGATGATTATCACTTTTTCTCTTTTGATTGTTAACATGGTTAAGTATTAAAATAAATTTCCTAACATTGAACTATCTTTGCATTCTGGATATCATCCTATTTGGTGTTTAAGATGTTGACTTTTATTTGCTAATAATTTAGTTATTATAAATTATTATATTAGTTATAAGAGTTATCTTACTTAAGAACTGTGTTCAGTGTTTTTAAATAAAATTTCTCAGTCATTGTTATTTGATTGTGGTACCATTATAAGATTTTGTTTTAATATCTTTTTTTTTTTGAGACAAGGTCTTGCTTTGTAGTTCAGGCTGGCTCTGAACTCACTATGTAGCCCAGGCAACCCTTGAACTCACAACAATCCTCCTGCCTCTGTCTCCCCAGTGCTGGGATTTCAGGCCTGAGTCACCATGCCCAGCTGAAATCAGTATTTTCACTTGTTCTTATCATCTCCCATGAGTTTAAAAAACATTGACATGCTTTCTAAAATTGTGCCTTTAAAAACTCTAAATCATAACTGTCTGGCTGGGGATGTAACCTAGAAATGCTGTATCTGCCTTCAATCCCCAGTACCTGGAAAATAAAGGAAATGATAATTGTTGTGGTGATAGATATGCCAGTTACCCCAATCTAGTCATTACACAAAGTATATTTATTTTGAAATATCCTATAAATATATACAATTAATTATGTCAACTAAAGATGAATAACAATAAAATAAAAAGCAGAGCCAAAAAGGGTGACACATAGTTTTAATTCTAGCTCTCTAGGTAGCTGAGGCAGGAGGATAGGAAGTTAGAACCAAGTTGAGCAACTTAATGACTTAGCAAGAATCTGTCTCAAAATACAAAGACTGAAGGGCCGGGGATTTAGCTCAGTGGTTTCCGGCACCTGCTTTGCAAGTGCAAGGTCCCTAGTTCAAAACTTGGTAACTACATACTATAATGTGGGGCATGGTGACTTACGCCCAGCAGCAATCAGTACCATATACCACAGTGCCGGGTGTGGTGGCTCATGCCTGTAATCCCAGCACCCAGGAGGCAGAGGCAGGAGGATTGCTGTGAATTCCCGGCTTGCCTGGGCTACATAGTGAGCTCAGGGCTAGCCTGAACTACAAAGTGAGACCCTGTCTCAAAAAACAAAAACAAAAAACACAAAGACTGAGGATGTAGCTCAGTGAGAAGGCACTGGGTTCAATTCCCAGTACTAAAAACACAAAAACAAAACAAAGTCCGTATGTCTAAGCTTTCCCATCCCTCATGAGAAAGTGAAAAACATTTAAAAGCTTTTTCTTTTCTTTTTGCATTCTGAGGATCAAATCTATGCACACATGCATGTAAGGCAGTTACTCTATCTGATCCGCATCCCCCAGTGCCAGTATTAGAAACTATCAACACTTCTTTTGGCTGCTTCCTCTCTATTTATTATTCTACTATAGATTGCTTATTATAATGTTAGAAAAATAGAGAGGTGATAGCTGCCTTGTCCAAATTATGGCTCACTTTGGCTTTTGTGTAGGAAAAATGACTTCTCTGAATCTCAGCAAAATGGGCTTAATAATGATATGTAACTCATAAGTACCCTTAGGATAATTTGCTCTCTTTTTTTAAAAAAGAGAGGCATAAAGGTATTTATTAGGCAGAAATTTTAGGTATGCCCTCAAATAGAGTGTGAGTCTTCAAGAGAGAGAGGTGTGCTATAGTTTGGAAATGTAAATATTTATGTGTTTCTTTTTGGTGATGGGAATCTATAGAATTCATGAATCTATATGACATTCTATCTTGGGTGTTAGTCAAATAATCTGGTGCTACATTCTGCCTTAAACCTTTTCTATTTTATTTCATTTTTGCAATACTGGGAATCAAACCTAGAGATTCATGTGCACTAAGCAAGTGTACACCCCAGACCCTAAACTCTGATTTTTTGGAGGGGGGTTTAGAAGTTTTTCATAGGGCAAAATTCTAATTCCTGTCTTTGTCACATAAGATATTTATTCATTTATTCATTTATTTATTTATTTTACAATACTGGGGATTGAACTCAGAACCTTGCACTTGCCAGGCAGGCACTGTGACACTGAGCTACAACATACGATCCTTTTTTTAAAAAAAGGAATTCAATCTTTCTTTTTAAAATTTATTTTATTTTTTATTCTTTTGGTACCAGGGACCAAATTCACAACCTTGCAATTGTGAGATAGGCACTGGAATCACTGAGCTAAATCCCTGGCCCCAGCATAGGCTCTTTGATAAGCCTCTTTAGGCCAAAAGGTCCAAATCATGTAGGATTATTTTGTTGCATCTGAAAAAAAAACTAACATGAAATAACAAGTACAAAGAGAAAATTATTGGCTGACATAATTGAAAAGTCTAGTAGTAGTTACTCTTTGTCATTGCTTTATCCAGGGTCTGGTTAGTATCACTCAAACTTTTTTTAAGGTCTTTTTTTTTTTTTTTTTTTGAGACAGGGTCTCGCTTTGTGGTTCAGGCTGGCCCTGAGCTCAGCCTCAAACTCACATCACAGCAATCCTCCTGCCTCTGCCTCCCGAATGCTAGGATGACAGGCGTGAGCCACCACGCCCAGCATTGTGGTATGTGGTACTGATTGCTGTTGGGGTGAGTCTCCACACCCAGTATTGGTATGTGGTTACCGGGGATCGAACCCGGGCCCTCGCGCTTGCAAGACAGGCGCCGGAACCACTGAGCTATACCCCCAGCCCCGTATCACTCAAACTTATTCCCCCTCTTTATCTCTCAGTTACATCTTCTGCTGTATCAGAATCATTTCCTGGCCTAAAGTCCTGACCTCTTAGCCCTGCCAATCCTATAGCATCTTAAGTTTCTTTTCTCTCATCCCTAAGACCAAATATCCAATACCCACAAGTTAAGAGAGTAAAAGTTTATTTAGCTCACAGTTTGTAGAGGTTTTAGAGAAAAATAGTTCATGGTAGGCAGAAGGCAAAACATGCAAAAGATGACCACAGCTCCTTCTATTCTTTATATTTTATCGTGCTACTCAGGATGGGTAGCATGCACACTCTTACTCTTAGTGCCCTTGAACTGAGCATTGCACTATGAATGAATCCCAACATCACACACCCCAGCTCCGGCCACCTCTATAAAAGCCCCACCTGTGACTGCATGAAGCTCTGGGGGGCGGGCATCTAGACACAAGTCATTAACACCATCTTTACTACTAGCAATTACAGAAGAATAGACAATGTGCATCTCAGTAAATGTTTCACTGCATTGTATTGTCTATCCTCAGCTGTTCAAGGAAGAGCCCTGTGATTCACCAGACCTGAGTCCCATATCCTGGGCTGTGGTCAGCTCTGCTCAAATTTCATTCAGTCAGAGAAGAGGGAGAGGATGATTTGTAAAAGGAAATTATGGTTTTATTGCTAGAAAAAGGTTAAAGGAGGCAAAGTAGCAAAACCAATTGTCCACTGGTAAGACTTTCCAGCTCATTTGCTGCTATACTTGTTTTTGTAAATCTCTGTTTAACTAGGCTGCCTGTATATATTTTTTAATACCTCATGAACATTCCTATATTTCCTACACAGGAATATGTACTATCTTTCAACTTCTTTCCAGATACTGCATCTTCTTTGAATTGTTCATTTTCAATTGTTCATTGTTCATTTGAAATTTTCCTGGATGTACTGATATGTCTGTCTCTCTTGAGAATTCATCAGCTAAAATACCCAGATAAATTTAACAGATGTAAATAAATGAAAAAAGTAATCTTCAATTCCCTCTAGTGTGTGCATGTGTGTATGAAGCAATGTGCAAAGTGATACGCTGACTGTGATGGTGCACACACTGTGAGATGCTCCACAACTTACAGTAGCATTTCTGAGATGAGGCATCCTGGCCAGGAATGTCTTGACTACACATCTGGTTCTTGTCTTTTTTGGGGGGTCAGTGTTTGTGCTGTTGACTTGCATATTTTTTCTAATGTACTAATTTTATACACTTTTAAAATGTGTTATAAGGTAGGAAAATGTTATTTAAAACTTCACACCTTAAACTGGGCATATAACTTTGCCTACCATATGCAAAGTCCCAGATTCCATCCCCCGCATCACAAAACAAAAAACAAAACAGGTATAAGAAAAGTTAAAGCTATATTTTCAGCATTTTATAAATTATGACTCAATCTCAACTAGATTAGAAATTCCTTTGCTCCTGAATTAAGCAGGCAGCAAATAACCACTTGTAGATGAGTGAATAAAAAACAAACATGTGATGGGGAAATACTATAAAATATTTCTAGATAGTTAGCACTTAGACACACTAACTAAAAAGGAAACCTTCCTATTATGAAATTTGTTCTACTTTGGTATTATCACAATGTCTTATGCACACTTTTTTATTACACTGAAAATATTAGATTATAATTTATTTTTTCTTAACTATCTCATTTTCTGAGCTATTAGTAACTTGAGCACAGGGTCTGAATCTGATTCCTTCTTATATTTCCAGTACATAGTAGGTGTCCAATGAATGTTTGTGAAAAGAATAGATGACACTTGGACAAGGGATTTAGCTTAGTGGTACTGGCATCTGCCTGGCAAGTGCAAGGCAGGCATCAGAACCACTGAGCTATATCCCCGGCCCATTAACATACTATTTTTACCTCCCTGCCTAGAAGTACATGTCACCTTACTGCTTCTGCCTTTTATACAGTATTTCACTTGAGCCTTTCTTCTAGCCCATTTGTTGTAGAATGAGTCAATAGACTCATTATTTTAGGCTGGTTGGTTATTTTAGCCTAAGAAGTAGAGATTACTGTAGTCTGATGGAGCAACCGCACTCTTAAATCTAATCATGAATTAATACTTAGGACAGTGCCAGCTTCATCCAAGCTAGAACAGGAAATAACATGACAGTAGTAAAGAAATATTACTCTGTCAGCGAGAGGCAAGATGAGCTATTGCATTATTCTAAGGGTGTCAAATGAGCCCAATAATTGGAAATGAAAGTAACAGAGGGAAAAAAGGGGGACCACACTCAGCATATAAATTTTTATACTTTGATTTTAAAAAGCAGTACTTTGATTTTTAACAAAGATGCCAAGATTGTTCACTAGGGGAGAAAATAGTCTTTTTAATATTTTGGTGCTGGAATGACTGGATATCCATATGTAAAAAAATGAATTGGAGGGTGGGGGATTTAGCTTATTGGTTCTGGCATCTGCCTTGCAACGCAAGGCCCCAAATTCAATCCTTGGTAACCATATACCACAATGTTGGGCATGGTGACTCATACCCATCAGTGATCAGTAACACACACCACAATGCTGGGAGTGGTGACTCATGCCTATAGTCCCAGCACTCAGGAGGCAGAGGCAGGAGCATTACTTCGAGTTCAAGGCTGGCCTGGGCTACATAGTGAGCTCAGGGCCAGCCTGAACTACAAACGTGAGCCTCTGTCTCAAAAAAATTAAAATAAAAATATAAAATAATACAAAATGCTACTTTTCATGTATCAAATCTGCAGAAACCATTAACTAGGTTTTGGCAACTTTATTTTCTTGATGGCTGTTGGCCGAACAACTTAGCTCCTTTCCACATAAGACTTCTGATACGTAAAGTCACCTGAATATTCTCAAGACCTGATGACTAATCTCTTCCAACATAAAACAGAGTCCAAAATGCATTCTTTTTTTAAAAAAAAAAAGTTTAAAAAAATGAGATGCAATTCAACTATCATATAATTCACCCATTTGAAGTACACAATGAAATATCCTTATTGTATATTTAGAGTTTTGCATTCATTACCACAATCAATGTTAGAGCATTTTCACTTCTTTAAGAGAAACTCCCATGAGCCATTGTAACTAATCCTTCCTCAACCCTGTAGCCCTAGGTATACAAATCTACTGCCTCTATATATTTGCCCATCTAGCTATTTCATATAAATTAAATTACATAATATGTGGTCTTTTGTGACTAGTTTCATTTAACATGTTTTTAAGTTTTAACCATGTTGTAGCATTTATCATTTCTTTTTATTCTCTTATCTTCCACTATTTTTTAGTGAAATTCCTTTACATTTGTATTTACATCTGGGCTTTTCTTTCAGTTTTCCAGGTCCAATAAAGTCCTGGACCTTCTGAGCTCAGGTTCTAGGTTGACATTGCCCAACTTCAGAAACAGCTCTCTTTGGAAGTAGCTGAGGGTCCCATCTGGCCCCTGGGTAATCTCTTACAACCTAGTAATGTAGGTTATATACCATTATTTTTGCCAACTTGCTGGGCAAACACACCAATACTCACACATGGGAGGAAATTACACAAGGGTGTGAAGACCACAGACAGGCATTGCACATTACCTTCTTAGAGGTAGCTACTACAGTGAGTGTGCGATCATGCTGCAACCCATAGAAAGGCTTAACTTCTAACTTTGTCCCATCTTTTAGATCACACTACTTATGGGATAACACAAACAAAAAAAAAAGCTAACTCACTTAGATGGAAAAGAACACTTCTTCAGCAGCACCCGATCACCCTTGATCAGTATAAAGGTGAATATCTGGCATTATAGGAACCAGGAAATTAGGTATAATGCTTGTCTTTAAAAGAAACCAATGGCTGATAGCAATTTCAATAAATAAAATGTTGATTGTAAAAAGTTGGAAAGTTCTCACTTACCTGGCATAAATGTATTAACCTATTGAATGATTACTTCCAAGAATAGCTACAGTACCACTGAGAAGAAAGTAACTACAGCTTTCTTATGATTTGATCATGAATATTCACTCAGTTCTCTCTCTCTTTGAGATAGGGTCTCACTTTGTAGTTCAAGCTGGCCCTGAACTCACTATGTACCACAGGCCAGCCTCGAACTCATAACAATCCTTCTGCCTCTGCCTCCCGGTGCTGGGATTATAGGTGTGAGCCACCATACCCTGCATTGTGGTATGTGTTTATCAGGTACTGTGCTTACAGGAGTGAGTCACTATGCCTGGCATTGTGGTATGTGGTTACCAGGGATCCAACTCAGAACCTTGTACTTGCCAGGCAGACGCTTGAACTATTGAGCTAAATCCCTGGCCCAATATTTAAGGACAACATACATTGCTATAAAAGTTTTCTTTTAAAATATACGTATATTGCTATCTGTTTCAGATTTATTTTTCAATTTCCATGTGTTTTTAGTTATTCATGAAAACTGTTTATATACAAATGGCTTTTTTTTTAATTTAAAAAACACATTTTAGGGCACAATATAGCAGCACCATCTGTTGGGGCTTAGTTAATGCGTGTGGGTCAATTCGGCAGTCAATGATAAGATGAACATTTGGGTTTTTGAAATTTCATTGAGAGATTAATTTGTGTTGTATCATGTAACCATGTCAAAAGAGGAAAAACTGAATCTCTCTAGTACATTTAAAATACAGGGATGCACAAATATATCTTTACTAAACTTGGTTATGTGGAAGCATTCCAGATAAACAGATTGAAGGAGACTTTACTTAAAATAGCTTTGCAGATTGGTATAAGCTCAAGATCAGATTAATTTGTGATAGTAACAAATTGTTTAAAAATGTAATTTTACATATTTCCATTTCTGTATTAACAAGAAATCTTAGAATGTGCATAGTTTGGTATTTATTTGCAAGATCAACTTAAAAGCAACATTCAAACAATCCCGTTAGCAGTTTTTAGCACATCCAAATTTTTATATCCTTAGCAAAAACTATCACACAAATAAATGGCTTTCTCTCAAAGCAACTTCCAAGCACAGTAATGTCAAATGAGGCTGCCAGCTCTTAATATAGAAAGGAAGAGGATATCTTAAAAGCACTAGGTAAAGATGACTCCATTACATAAAAAATAGATATAGACCATTTTATCTCCACTGGATTGGAAAAAAGTAAGAAGCATAACAGTATTAAGCATTAAAGTACACAGAACTCTTATAAACTGTGGAAGAGTGGACAACTATTTGGCATTAACTGTCTCATAAAGTTGAATATTTACATACTCCACAGTCCTACACCTTGGCGGAAACATTACATGTGTGATCAGGAAACATGCATAAAATATTTGTAAGGGGCTAGAGATGTTGCTCAGTGATGCTGCCACCTGCCTGGCAAGTCCAAAGTCTGGTCCTTCATTCCACCAAAAAATCCCAAAAGTTTGTTTGTATCAGCACTATTTATAATGATCTACAAGGCCAGAAACAAACCAGCAACATATCAATGGGAGAAGACACTACGGTACATTCACACAATAGGATGCTATATAGTGCTGTACATGAACATGAATGAATCTCAGAAATATAGTGTTGAGTTAAAGGGGAAAATTCCAAAAAACCCTGGATGATAGCATTTTAAAAAAATTATCTTTATTGGTTCATTATGAATACACATGATAATCACATTCAACATTAAGAGTTTGTACCAGAAAATGATAGCATTTTTATAGAGCTCAATATCATGCAAGTTAAACTGTTTTGACACATATACATTGTGATCAAACAAAAAATTTTCAAAACAAAGCTGTAAAGGAATGGTAGGCACACCATTTAGGGTACTGGTTACCCCCCAAAGGCAGGAGGAAGAGACAACAGAGAAACACAAAGGAGGATGCAAGCGACTGAATTTGTCTACTGCTTGGTTTGAGTAGAGATTTTTGGGTGTTCATTACATTATTAAGCTTTATACTTTTTTTTGAGACAGGGTCTCGCTTTGGAGTTCAGGCTGGCCCTGAGCTCAGCCTCAAACTCACATCACAGCAATCCTCCTGCCTCTGCCTCCCGAGTGCTGGGATTACAGGCGTGAGTCACCACACCCGGCACTGTGGTATGTGGTACTGATTGCTGCTGGGCGTGAGTCTCCACACCCAGTATAGTATGCGGTTACCGAGGATCCAACCCAGGCCCTTGAGCTTGCAAGACAGGCGTTGGAACCACTGAGCTAAATCCCCAGCCTATACTTTTTTACATATGTTATTTATGTATTTTTATACATTAAAAAGTACATTCATAAGAAATTTTGAAATTCAGTTCACCTCCTCCAAATGAAAAATAAGAAAGCTAATTTTACTCAACATATAAAGAAACTGAAAATGACACAGCCCCCTCAAATAAGGGATGCAAAGTAGGACACTCCCCAAGCTACTAATAGCTTTTAAGGAGAATAATGAGACTAGCAGGGACCAAGAGAATGTAAGTAAAACTAAATGTAGGCAAAATAAATGGAATTTTCTCCTTAACATGATAGTGGAGTGTGCAGAACCTCTTACCTACCAATCACGTAATAAACTGTGATGTCACAGAACGGAATCTTCTTTTTATCAGGTAAAGTTTAAAAATTTCAGAGATAAGCCGGGCATGGTGGTTCAGGACTGTAATTTTAGCGCTCAAGAGGCAGAGGCAGGAGGATTCTGTGAGTTTAAGGCTATCTTGAGCTATATAGGGAGTTCAGGGTCAGCCTGAACTGCAAAGTAAGTCCCTGTCTCAAAATAATTAAAAAAAAAAAACAGAGGTAAAGGAATAAGATATTTTTCATGGTAACTATACTCACAATACCCAAGAGAACATGAGCAAGAATATGAGGACCTAATGAATTAATTCATTTATTAACAAAACTTTCAATAGTATAGCCACTCCTGTGGGGGGTAGGAAAGTAAGTAAAATAAGAGAGAAAATTAGGACAGCCTCTGCTCTCAAGGAACTCGTACTTTAATATTTGGGGTTGGGGGTACAAACCTTCAGAATATAAACAGAAGAGATATTGCTATAGAGGTCCATAAAGAGATGTCCATATAGAGAAAAGAGGCTTAAAACCAAGAAAAGGAGGAGTGCTTGTATGGCTTGGATGTTTTCAAGAACAATTCAGTTGATGAGTTTAGAAGTAAGGGAGATATTAGTTTTAATCCTGGGCCTAAAGATAGTAAAATATGAAAGCATACAGAGCAAATTGAAAGTACCTATCCCCTGGGATCTAGAAATCAGAAAAACAAAGCTCTTGGCTTGGAATCAGAGAAAAGCAGGAAAAAATGGTAACACAGGCAGTGGGGAAGTCACATTTATTGGGTACTCTGCACTAGGTACTCTTTCAAAGGTTTCCTATTAATTAATGCTCATAATGTACCCATGTGATAGCTGGTATCATCCTCACTTGATAAATGAGGAATTTGAGGCCTGTAGAGTTTAAGTAACTTGCCCAAAGTAACAAATGAATTCACAAACAGTTTTAAAAACTAAATTGTATAGATCTATACTCCTGCTCTGTGTGTGTGTGTGTGTGTGTAGCACTGGGATGGAACCCAGGGTATTCACCCTGAGTTACATCCCCAGCCTTTTTTTATATTTTGAGTCAGGGTCTCACTAAGTCATTAAATTGCCTCAGTTTGCAATCCTCCTACCTTAACCTTGTAAGATGCTGGGAATACAGGTGTGTGCCACAATGTCCAGTCCAGGCCCATGCTCTGACCACCACACTGCACAGCAGAAGGGTTTCTTAACTAAAAGGTAAAACAAAAGAGCTAAAAAATTTTTTTAGGGCTGGGATTATAACTCAGTGGAAGAGTAAATGCTTAGCGTGCCAAAGGCCCTGGGTTTGAGACTCAGCATGATAAAAAGAAAAAAATAGCTGGGCACAGTGGTATATGCCCATAATTTCAAGTGTGCCCATAGAAGGCTACTATGGGAGAGTGGCAAGTTAGAGCCCTGGGCAACCAAACAAGGCCTTTTCTCAAAATAAAAAGTATAAAAGACTAGATGTAGCTTAGTGCAAAGGGCCTAGTTTCAATTCCCAGTATTGGGAGGGGGGAGGTTATCACTAGAAGTAATTAATGTATACTTTTATACAGTGAAGTATATTTAAAATATTATATTTGTATTCCCAAGATATTGTTACACCCTTGTAAATAACTCTGGAATGGGGATGAGAATATGGTTTAGTGGTGGAGTACTTGCATATCATGCTCAAAGGCCTGGGTTCAATCCCAAATACAAAATATGGCAGGCCTCAAAAGTATTGGTAAAAGCTGTGTAACTGTGTGTCTGTGCTGTACTGTGGTCTCAGAAAATTCTCTCTTTCTCTCTCTCTCTCTCCCCTTCTCTCTGTCTGATCCTTCATAAGATAGAGGCACAAAGTTACTTGAGGTAAACCTTGACAAATCCCTTGCTTTGTCATATATTAAGTGGATGTACTTTACAGCCAATCTCAACACTTACACCTATTCATTCAGTCTCTTTTTTTTTCTTTTGGCTATTTAGTAATTGACTTTTGGGTCATCTGGTTCAGAACTATGCTAATGAGGTAAAATCAATCAGTTTAATTGCTTTTTAGCTCTGATGGGCATAAGCTGTAACCCTAAATTAAGCAAAAAAAAAAGTTGTGGAATAACCTCATAGAAGCTGAACAAGTCTATCAACATTACACAAAAGATAAAGGCTTTACAGAAAGTGTGTCACAACACTCATCTTTATATTTAAGGATAACAAATTAATTTTCAGAGAACTAATTAATTATTTAATGTCACACAGTAGATCTCCATGATAATCAAGAATAGATATGTGGAAAGTTCAATATATTATTATTTATTGACACTGACCTGTACTATAGTCATAATAGTCTTTGTCCAACCCAATGATCCAGAATCCATAACATTTTGTTTTTATATACCCCAGAGTAAATAAATGAAAAAACCAGAAACTCTTTTTTTATAAGATTCCTACCGAAGGCCAAGCTAATGAAAACAAAATCAGCTTCCACTCGAAAATGCAAATTTAATGTCTAAAATAAAGTGATCTGATGCTAATTATTCAAATCAAGAAAGACTACAGTGACAAAACTTTAATAGGTGGTATTTCTCAGCAAGTTATTGTTTATTTGGTTGCTTTTGAGACAAGGTATCACTTTATAGTTCAGACTGGCCCTGAACTCACTATGTAGCCCAGGCCATCCTCAAACTCATAGCAATACTTCTGTCTCTGCCTCTCAAGTGCTATGCTTACAGGCATGAGTCACACACCTGGAATTATGGTATGTGGTTAGAAGGGATTGAACTCAGGACCTGAAACTTGCCAGGGAGATGCTGGAACCACTGAGCGAAATCCTGGGCCCTAGGACCCAAAGTTGTAATGTTATCTGACATCTGATAAGATGACAGCCGTAGGGAGGTGCTTCATAATTTTCCAAAGACATTCAGAGGAAAGGAAAAGTATGGTGAATGATAAGGTTAACAACAACAACAAAAAAAACCCAGACTGAAAATGACGATAAACAAATCTCTAATCTCAACTGGACATAGGAATGGCTGAAATTATAGCAGGAGCAAATACAATTTTAAAACAGATACTTATTTGTAAAGAAAAATGTAAAGTATTTCAGAATAGAAGGAAAAATCTTGGAAAAGGCTAATATTTAAATTTTCTCCAAAGTAGATTAAATAAATACAAATGAAATAGAGAAGGCAGGGAGAGGAAGGAGAGCTAGCTCAGTGGCAATGACTGCAAGTCATATAGGAGGATTGTCTAGTTCAATTTCTACTTCTGCCACCTATTAGCTGTGCGAATTTTGTTGCTTTTGTTTTGTCTTGTTTTTGTTCTGAGATAAGCTCTGACTATATAGTCCAGGATGACCTTGAACTCACTATGTTACCCATTCTGGCTCCCAACTCGTCTTCCTGCCTCAGTCTCCTGAGTGCTTAGAATGCAAGTATCACCATGCCTTATGGTCAAATTTTTTTAGCTGTACCACAACCACAACTTTCTCATTGGTAAAATGAGATAATTTTCACTTAGAGTTGCTGAAATTTTTTTTGAGTGGGGTCATATTAAATATTTCCCAAGTTAGTATTCAACTCAGGGGGCTCATGTATCCTTCTTGCCTCAGACTCACGAATGCTGGGACAACAGGCACACACCACATGGTCAGCCTTTGTTGTAAAAATTTTATGAGCTAATACAGTGATTATATAGGGCCAGATACATAATAAGAGCACTATATAAATATTATTTTATTTTTGAAAAAAGGTATCTAAAGATTAACATCAATCTTTAATCAGAAATCAAGAAAAATCTTGTATAAGACTATACAATCTTCTAGCCAAAATCTTGGGCCTGGAGGCCCTTTCAAAATATTAATATTAAATATTAATTTTAAAATATTTTTCATATTTTACCTATATTTTAATTAATATATAGTATCCCAAACAGCCTTTAATTGAAACATATTAATGTTTCTGCAATGAACTGTATCAATAGTTCCACCAAATGGAATAAATGAAAATTAAAAATAGACTGGGCCGGGGAGTTAGCTCAGTGGTTCCGGCACCTGTCTTGCAAGCGCAAGGACCTGGGTTCGATCCCCTGGTAACCACATACAATACTGGGTGTGGAGACTCACGCCCAGCAGCAACCAGTGCCACATACCACAGTGCCGGGCGTGGTGGCTCACGCCTGTAATCCCAGCACTCGGGAGGCAGAGGCAGGAGGATTGCTGTGATGTGAGTTTGAGGCTGAGCTTAGGGCCAGCCTGAACCACAAAGCGAGACCCTGTCTCAAAAAACAAAACAAAACAAAAGATTAAAAATAGACTATGTCAATTCCAGATTTTGCTGCCAAATAAATCAAGAAAAAAAAATTTTTTTTATTTAAGAACTACAGATAAAAGATTATGAAGCTATGTCTGTAGAGAAAGTCATCTTATTGAATTAAATAATAGAATGATAGGGCCAGAGATTTAGCTCAGTGGTTCTAGTACCTGTCCTCATAGCACAAGGTCCCAAGTTTGATCCTCAGTACCAAAATAAATAAATAAAAACAATAGAATGATAATTAAGGGAAAGAGAATGGTCATAATTAACCGAACAACTTTTTGAAAACCTAATGACCTTCATCTCTTAAAAAGTACATAACATGATTATTACACGATGATAGCTTATATTGTAGTGACCTTATATAACATAAATTGTTCAAAATCTCTGGAACATCTCCCCAAATACTCCCATGACTATTTCAGAGAGAACCTCTTCCAGAAAGTCCTCTGCATGCCTGTAATCCTAGCACTTGGGAAACTGTGACAGTAGGATTACTGAGTTCAAGGCCAGTTGTGCTACATAATGAGTTTAAAGTCAGCCTGAACTACATAGGAAGATCCTATCTCAACCCCCCACCCCCAAAAAAAGGAAAGGGAAAAAGTACAAATAAGAAGTTAGGCCATATCCTTGGCAAAGTATCAAGAGTAACTACCATTTTCAAGTTATCGTATTTTTGGCATAAAAATTGTCATTACATTGGTCATGGCAAATTTAAGACATTAGCACAATTTCAACAAGTTACTTTTAATTTTGTACTTTTTTCTTTCCATTACACTTAACTGGAAAGGAAAAAAAAAACTGCAATAGTACTTCAATGGCTTTAAAACTGTTATCCCAGGGCCAAGGATTTGCTCAGTGGTTCTGGTGTTTGCCTGGCATGCGCAAGGTCCTGAGTTCAATCCCTGGTAACTACATATCACAATGCCAGGCGTGGTAGGTCACACCTGTAAGCACAACACATTATAAGCACATACCATAACACTGAGTGTGGTGGCTCACATCTGTAGTCCCAGTAATCAGGAGGCAGAGGGAGGAAGATTGCTGAGTTCTAGGGTGGCCTGGGCTACATAGTGAGTTCGAGGCCTGCCTGAACTACAAAGTGAGACCCTGTCTCAAAAACCAAAACAAAAACCCAAAACTGTTATCTCACATTCTGCAAGGATTTCCTATTAGAATTACTTGAAAAAAAGAGTGGGCAGTGATGATGTCTATGTTTTCCCAGGGCCAGGGATTTGCTCAGTGGTTCCGATGTCTGCCTGGCAAGTGCAAGGTCCCAAGTTCAATCCCTGTTAACTGCTGGAGAACTGCTGGAATAAAACAAATTAACATACACCTCTCCTGCCATTAACCAGTGACTCCAGGATAGGAGGATGTGTTTTAAAAGATGAAGACCAAAGGCTCATAGTTATATGACATTAGACATACGAGTTCAAGCTTAAGTAATTAACTAGCCTCTTTGCCCTGAGCTGTATACAATATGCTGAATGTCATCTGACTATACATGTTGGTGTTGTCATACACAGGAGAAAGAGGAATGATATCCCCTAGCACTCTGCTCTCAACAGAGCCCTGCTTACCTGCTTACAAGAACTGGCTCAATAGCCAGTATTAAATACTTAAATAGTATTTAAGAAGTAAACTAACAGTGCTTCAATTATTTGCACATCAATAAAGAAAATGCTGTTCTTCCTCTAAGTGAAAATCAAGATGTTTGATATTCTATTTCAGGACATATGTGAGCTCTATGAGCCACATGCTTCTGACCCTTGTCTTGCAGTCCCTAAACTAGAATAAAATCAGATAAATGCCGAGGAACCACTTCACACCCTAAACACGTGCAAACTTTGTTCAACAGAACATTTTGCTGCCAAAATGGTGTTGGCAGAAGTTTGGAGCAAAGGCCCCCAGGCTGCATGATTTGCTGGCACAAGAAAGCTTAAAAATCTTAACATAACACTGAGTTTGAGAACTACTGATTTTCATGAGACTCCTCCTACTAGTTTGACTTGAATTGGGAGCTGTCATCAAGAAAGATTTTATTAACAAGTTATTCTCTACCAGGAAATAACTTGATTTCCCATTTCTGATTGTTTTACCTCTATAGTCCTTGAGAATCGTGTTTCCATAGTAAAATTAAATCAGCCTAAAGAAATAAATGTATGCCCAAATTGGGAGGGGGGGTTAACTTGGATAAAAGGGCAATATACTATAAATCAATAAAATTATGACAAAATTCTACTTCGAAAATATTTGACTCAAATAATCCCCACATGTCATAACTTACTATCCTCAAAAAATTAGGGAGAAATTAAGATAGAGAATTGTCTTTAAATTGCTACCATTTTCTATCTGGTTCAGCTTGTCTTCTCATTTGTCTAAGTTTGAGTAATGGCAGTTTGCTTTGTACATGAATAACATCAGAAAGCCAGGAAAGAAGGGGAGAAGAGTTCTCTTTAGCAAGGATCGACAATAAAGTCCTCTTTGGAATTGATAGAAATTAAGGAAAATCTGTACTGAATTTTAAAATTACAGGTAGTAAATTGGTAACTATACAACTAGCAACTTTATTGCTTTGCTTTTAATAAGAAACCAGATTTCAAGATACTACTTGCTCCTTACATATTTCTAAACTTTCTAATCTTTTCCCTCAGTACATCCATGTATTTAATGTCTCTGACGGCCTTCTGATTTTTCCCTCCAGAATCCTCCTAAGTGTTCTGATTCTCAGCTCTGATTTCATATTTTCACCAGCTTCTAATCTCCACGATTCATTTGGAAGGATTTGGAACAAAATATTCTCTAGCTTATCAAGTTGCAGAAGACTATAGTGAGAAAGGTAGTATTGATATAGCAGTGCTGCCACCTAAAGATGAGGTGAATAAAGAAGCAGTTCAAAGGCAGTGACCCAACAATCTTAAACTATCTTAAATACGTTCTCACCTCTAACTAGGGATAATGAACATTTTTTTTTCTTAAGTATGGAAGCCGAACTGCTTCACAATAACTTATTGCTGAGCTATCACTTTTCTGTGATACAACATTTAATACTCAAACCTTTCAGAGTTCTGTGATTTTTCTTAGCCAGGTTAAGGGCCATTGTCCCCCATCTAATAAGGGGACATCAAAAAACTCAAAGAAAACAAGTGAAGGATTTCTGGTTTAGTGGATAAAGTTAATGAAAAACAGAGGTAGGCTATCCCCTTCACTGGGGACAGACTCCTCGACATTCTGGACAAGTGACTTACCTTTAGATAACTTCACAAAATGAGATTCATCACACCTCTTACTTGTCTCCTGGGCTTCATTAGTGAGTTTAGAAGTCTACTGTAGCCTAACAAAAGGGTATTTGTGGTGTTTGCAACATAATTCCAACATAAAATATAGTTATTTAAAGCGGGGCCGTGACTCAGTTTACAGAAATAACAGATTGAGCTTTTGGAGATCTATTTAATTACGTAGGTGAATGCAGCTCTCTATTTGGTAGGAGACGATTACATGATCCATGCTACTTCTATGCACGGTACTGTTGAAGAACTGAGATGTTACAGCACATAAAGTTGCGTTACCTGCACCAAAAGTCTTAAATTTAAGATCGCAAGTAAACAGTATCAAAAAACATTTTATAATTCTGCATTTCACTCTTGTGTAACAATTTATGAAAATTAACTCATATCTTTTCCTCTTAGCCCAAGGACGCAATAAATAATATTTATCAGAGTTTTGTCCTTAGTCACATTCCCTCAAAGGGGCCCGGCTTCACCTACAGCGCGTGAGAGGCGAGGCAGCAATCCCACACTTCCTATCGAGGATTCCTGGGCTGGAGCCCGGACACGGTCTAGCCTCTTTCTTTATGCTAATTCTGCCCTCTCAGTCCCTCCCAGCGGGTGTCTGAAGGCCAAGGTGAGACCCTCCTCGGAGATGAAAGGCTCTGCTGCTTCCAGAGAAACTGGGGGTGGAGTGGGGTGGGGTGGGGGGCGTGACGAGGTGGCGGCGGCAGACGCTGCGACTCTGAGGGCCCTAAATTGTAGGTGGCGCAGGCCCTCCAAGGTTCTATCTCCGTTAAAGCCTGGTCTCGGCCTTCTGAATCCCAACGAGAGATAAGTAGTTCTTAGGGCGCTCAGGGCGGTGGATGGAGGAAGTGCGGCCGCAGGGCCCCAGACAGCCCCTTCCTCAGACGCACCACAGGCCTGAGCCGCGGGATGTTGACGCGCCAACGACAGAGAGGGCGCGCTCACGCGCGCGAGCAGGGCGGAGGGATCGCGCTCCGCGGCCGACGCGGTAGCAGCAACTGAAACGGAGAGACGCGAGAGAGGAGGGCGCGAGCCGGGAGGGGGTGCCGAGCGCGCGCTGACGTCGCCCGGAGTCACGCACGGAGCGCCGGGTTACGCGCCGACGTCTGGCTGCCACGACTTGCCGTCTGCGGCGGCGGCGGCTGCGAGCGGATCCCGCAGGGGAAGGAGGAGGAGGAGGGAGAGCCAAGGGGGCTGTGAGTGAGCGGGAGAAGCAGGGTGTGAGCCGGGCTAGCCCTCGGGAGGGAGAACGAGCGAGAGCCGAGCCAGCCTTCCGAGCCGTCGCCTCCTCCTCCTCCCCTTGGCGTCCCGCCTCCGCCAGCCCGCCCGCCCTCCTCCCTTCTCAACCCGCAGAGCCGGAGTGAGGCGCCGCTCAGCTCGCGCCGCTGTCCAGGACAGGTGTGCGCGCGCGCGCCCTCCTCCCCTCCCCCCTTCCTCGTGCCCGCCGCGCGCGCGCGCGCCCTCCCTCCCTCCAGCCTGAGCCCTCCCTCACCTGCAGCAGGACAGCGCCCGCCCGGGTAAGCCCCTCGCGACCTTCCTTGCTGCCGCTGCCACAAGCTCCAGGTGCCGCCCACCCCGTCCCCTCTAATTGCTCTCAGTACGGAAATAATCATTGTACCATTGCAGACTTCCCTGCATCCTCCCTCTCGGGGACCCAGGCAGTGCAGCAACTCGGCCCCCCCCCCATCTCCGCCCGCGCCTCGCAGCGACGAACGAATGAACCTACTCTTATCCCTGAAAAATAACAACACACCCCTCCCTTAAAAAAAAAAAATCTACCTCCGCAGGCACTGGAGACCACCAGTAACACCGGTTTCTTAGCTGCCCCTGAGTCCCATTTCCCCAACCACCTTTTCCCTAGGGCCTGGGACAGTGTGCTAGACGTGGCCAACACTCGCTGCACCGCAACCCTGTAAGGGAGAAGCGAGGTTCCATGATTTAGATCCAATACCCACCCCGCCACTCCTCTGCTTATCCTGCCCCCAGTGAATACACCCGCCCAGGATGCGTTGTATTAAAAAAAAAAAAAAAAAAAAAGCAAAAACAGACCCATTGGTGCTGACATTGCAAGTGAAGCCAGGCCCAGAGATGGGTGGTCTGAACAAGGCATTTTTACTACTCCTCTGAGCTAGATCAGCTCAGCAGCCTCCTCTGCCTTTGTCAGGGGGCAAAGGGGAAGGATATGACGGCAGTGGGCCCCAGAGGCAAGCTGTGATGTTTGTAGGGGAAGGGACCCTATAAATGCATGTACCGTTAAGTCTGAACTTTGGTAGAGAGAAGCCTTGAGACCGGTTGGTTCGTAGCTGTCGATCCCTGAATAAATGCTATCTTCATTTCCGTTGTTTCTGTGAGACTCTCTTAAGAGTTCTATTTGGTTCTGATCTGGGGCCCCTTAACGTTTCTTTGGGGCCAGGGGTCTTTAGACAGCTTTTCGCAGTAGTGTGTGTGTTTGTGTCCCGTGTCTTTGGAAGGAGGGTCCCAGTACTTAACAAACAGACTTAATTTGGGTGGATTTGGTTTGATATCTTTGGTAGACTGTCAGAGGGGAAAGAGAATTTGAGAATTATTTCAGGACCCCCGCCCCATCTTCTCCCAACTGACGTTTTCGAATTGCGGCTTTGGAAATTGGAGTGTGAAGAGTTGCTGATTTCATTCCTTTGAGTACAGTACTAGTAAAACCATTTAAGTATCAGCTGGAAGAGAGAGCTTTTGACATCTGAATCTGTTCTTTTTGGACCTTCTGAGTACATAAAATGCCGGGTTCTTTGAAATGATGAGTATCAAATTTAGAATATATGCTAAATTTATTTATTATGCAAATATTTAAAATGAAAACATTTGGAAAATGCGAAGTTTCTATCACATGAATTTTTCTCTTCAGATTTTAAATGCTTAATTCATATTTTTATTCGTAAAGATTAAATATAGCATGGAAAAGGCATAAGTTTCAAGAATAGTTGAGCTATAGAAAAGGGTCATGCTTTTTTAAAATGATCTGTGAAATGCTGGAACTTTAACGTGATGTTGTTAAATGTTAAGATTTACTGAGTTTTCCTTAATTTTACTGGTAGAGAGAAGACATGGGTAATCAGCCAACTTTAAACATTTGAAGTACAACATTACAGTTAATTTTATTGATTGAAATACTGAAGATTACTGTCTGGTTAAACCCAAGTAGAACTTGCAAACAAATTCTAATGTTCTCTTTTATTTTGGAAACGTGGGCTGTTGTAAAATATGAATACATTGTTTCTCTTGGGAACTGTAAAATCAAAAGGGTTTACTAACCAGAAGTAGATACCCTCTCTCAAATTTATTTTATGTGTGTTGACATTTAGTTTTAAAAACTAAAATTGAGTTAGATTATTTCAGAATCAACTGTAATTCAGGCTGAGGAAAATTGAGGCTTTTCTGTTTTTGTTCTACCTGTTTTCTTGCACAAAATTTTTGTAAGAGTTTGTTAAATACCTAGTGGGATTAAAATAAAATAGTCTATGCTCTTCAAACTGTGTATAGTTTTAATGAAAAGGTTCAAGAAAGGTAGAGATGCTTACGTAGTTTTAAAAATGTAATCATATTTTAAGGACAAAGGAAATATTTTTTACTTTTTCATTAACATGATTAATTTACTACACAATATATTTCGTTTCCCTTTTACCTTTCATACAGTGTAATGAAATTGTAGATCGAGCTTTGCAACTAGTTGTTTTAAAATAACAAATTGAAACAACTGAAAGGTAGTACAGGTTTTTCATTGAATAATATCTGTTTAGGTAATCAACAGATGGCTAGAAGCCTTTTTAAATTCACAAATTTTGTAATAGATCTTCAATATTACAATGCAGAGATAACTTTGAAATTTTTTGAAACATTCTAAATTTTTGTTTTAAGACTTCTCTGCACATTAATGTTCATTCTTCTTAGGCTGCCTTTTAAAGCTACTGTATGTAACAGTCTTAAGAAAGCCGACTTTTACCTCCTAGCTCAAGAAAACCCCCCACAACTACGGGCTTATCCTGTAATTAACCCTCTTGCTTCAGTAGTGAAAATGTGTTGTGAAAATATACTATCTAGTTTATCAATAAATTGTTTTGGTAAAGTCATCAGCCCATGCATGCATAAAGTAGAAGAGAAGCTGGCAAATAAGGGCAGAAATTTTACACATATATAATAAATAGAATAAGTACATAACAAATGTAGAGAAATCTAGGGCTCAGTCATTTGCTGATTTCCGCTTAAAATTCCCAGTTTAAGCGTGCAGATGATATTTAATTTGTCTTCTGTCTAGATCAGTTGCTTCTGCGCTAGGGAGCTAAGAAGTCAAGTCCTGGTGATGGTGGCTTTTTCTTAGAAAACCAGGGCACTCCCTAACTCAAAATACTTCAGAAACTTTGTATGTAAATATGTGGGAAATAGGGCAAAAAATTACACTACAAAGTTAGGCCAGTAAGGCAGTTTTGAACCTCCCGGCTTCTGTCTCTATTATGGTGAATAACAGCTCGGGAGAGTTGCAAGGAACAACAGGCGGGAACCCTCATTGAAATAACATTGGCTTGTTGCTGCTTTGTGATCTCTTTGGCCAAGGGTTTGGTTCATTACAAAGTAAACCCCCCACACCCCTCAAGACCAACCCCAGCCTTTCTAGATCAGACTTCACAGGATGTTAGCCTCATATTAGGAGTGGGAGCCTAACTCTCCGCCCTGTTCCTAAAGACCCTGCCACTCAGCCTTTTCGCTGCTGGAACTGTCGGTCGGGGTCTATCCAGGGTCCTGATCGGTACAACGTGAGTCTAGAGGAGCCACGGCTTCTTTACACACACATTCTTGTTTGGTAAGAAGTGCTGTAAAGGTCTGTGTATCCTTCCCAACAGACTGCGGAATAGTAGAGGTAGTACGCAAAATTCAGCACTCAAGGGGCCACGTGTAGTCTTAGAACTTACCCCCAACTTAAGGAGAAGTTCTTTTTGAGGCCCAAACCTTGGGTTTTTTCTGAGTGAGCCTGCCCTTTAGGGAACCATTTCAGAGCTGCTGGCTATAGGATGGTTCTGAGGCTGGTACACAGGACCACCCCAGTTTGCTCTTTGCTAGCTGAGGTTCTTTAGTGGGAAGTAGCTCTAGCCTGCAGCTGAAATGCTAATGCTGAGAATGAGGCTGTCGCTACCAGAAAAAACAGCCGCCGCAAATACCTAAGAGGTAGGTTTGCCCAAGAGATGCAAAGATATTTTAGGGGCTTCGCAGGCTCAGGTATTAACAAGGTTTATGCCCCAGACTGTTCTTGTTTCTTGATCAGCAGCATCCTGCACCCTCCTTTTGGGCAACCATGTAGTTACTTTTTTTTTTTTTTTTTCTGAAGCTAAGAGCAGGGGAGGCTAGTCTTACTTTGGGGAAGAGGGAGAGTTATTTAGTGGGAGTGAAACCGACCAAATAGGAACACTTTCAGGACCAAGTCAGCAATCCATGCACCAGAAAGCCAAAAGTAAACCTGCATAATCCTCTTAGACCCCTGCAGAGGTGATGAGATGGGGACATTGGCAAGGGTCTTCTGGATATAGGCCTTAGCCTTCCTTCCCACGGCTGCCAGGACTACACTTTGCAAGAGGCAGTATATGCACTTATTACCTATCTGGAAGTTGTAAAATTGGCCCTATTTTACATCAGGTCTGAAAGAAAGAAACTAGTGATTTCTGATCCCCCCCCCCTTTACTTCTGAACTCTTTTCTTTACCAGAGAGGATCCCGTTTAGCTGTCACCCTCAAACATTCATTGGCTAATTAATGGTTAGTAGCCTAGCTGTCTGCATAAAAACCAGCAACCATTTAACGTTTTACTTGGGGGAAAAGCTCTCCTCAACACGTTTCTGGGAGGAAGAGTAAAAGGGGCACGCAAGCGAACCTGTTTTATTTAATGAATCCCGTAAGGAACTGCGTTTCCCAGGAAATTCCTGACATTTTTAGCTCATGAATTTCCGAAAGCCTTCTTGGTTTTCTCCTCCATTCTGGGTCCTTCCAGAGAGGAAGAATAATGGGTTAGGGTCTAAATGTTCGGCGGGGCCTGGTTGATCCGCAGAGCTGGCCCACAACCCAGGCTGGGCTCTGCTCTGAGCTGGGTGCCCCCCTTGCCCAAATCTCAGAAGGAGGGGGAAGGTAGGCTGGCAGCCGTGGTCCCAAGGGGCCTGATTGCAGGTTTTTGGGTGAATGTGGGTTTTCTTTTTGATTGCTGTTTGGGAGTAAGGGCAGAGCCTACGGCAATAGGCACTGCGGGCACCCAGGCCCTGGTGCTGCTACTGTCCTCGGCTCAGCTCCCCCCCGCCGGTGAGCCCGCCCGACTGTGCGGGGCTGCGGTTGGGGGGAGGGGGGAGCGGGATCATCTGAGGCCAGAGCCGCTGCCGTGCGCGGGGAGGGGGAGCGGCGGGAGAGAAGGGAGGGAGAGGGGAGGGACAGGCTAGGTGTCTGCTGCTCCGCGCCACTGCTGCCGGGGCCCCGTCCTCAACCCCAGCAGCCTCCTCTGCAGCTAGGGGTTACCACCACCGCACCGCCTCCTTTTCCTCGCCTGCCTCTGTGGCCAGGGGGCCTGGGTTCTGCGGTAGGAGACAACCAAGCTGGGCGACGGGCAGGCCTGTCTGGGTCTGGGTCTGGTTTTGGCTGAGGCCCGCATGAGAGGGGGTGGCAGTGACTCGGTGTCCCCTCTGCGGCTGGCTCTGCTGCGCTGCGCAGGCCCCTCCCCCTACATCCTCTCTTTGGGGGTCACCGGAAAGCGGAGCCCAGTCCTCCTCCTTGTGCTTAGTATGCCAGACTCCTGCTCACCCTAGTCCCTCAACTCCCTGGGCCAAGGCCGCTTAGGGTCTGGCCAACACCGACAGAGGTGCTGGTGGTGGCACAGTGGCGGGCGGCAGCAGAGCTGCGACGCGGCTTGTCCTGCTCCCTCCCCACCCCCAGCCAGGGGTTCAGGGTGAGGGCCGGCGGGTGGGCGCCGCCTGGCGGGCGGGCGGGAGGGTGGACTGGGGACTGGCATGGGGAAGGGGCGCAGATCACGTGCTGGCGGGCGGGTGGGCGCGTACAGTAGGGCGCCCTGCTACTGTACTGGGGAGTCAGTGCCCTGTTACCGGGTCTCGTCTGTCTCGTCTCTCCCGCAGATCTCGCGAGAGTGGCTGACTGGCTGTGGGGGTTGCGGCGGCAGCAGGCGGAGCCGGGGAGGGAAAGCAGCGGCGGCTGAGGCGACTGAGGCGGCGGGCGGAGCGGCAGGCGGCGGCGCGGCGGCGGAGCGCAGCATCATGGCGGACCGAGACAGCGGCAGCGAGCAGGGTGGTGCGGCGCTGGGCTCGGGCGGCTCCCTGGGGCACCCGGGCTCGGGCTCGGGCTCCGGCGGGGGCGGTGGTGGCGGCGGGGGCGGCGGCGGCAGTGGCGGCGGCGGCGGCGGCGGGGCCCCGGGGGGGCTGCAGCACGAGACCCAGGAGCTGGCCTCCAAACGGGTGGACATCCAGAACAAGCGCTTCTACCTGGACGTGAAGCAGAACGCCAAGGGCCGCTTCCTGAAGATCGCTGAGGTGGGCGCGGGCGGCAACAAGAGCCGCCTCACTCTCTCCATGTCAGTGGCCGTGGAGTTCCGTGACTACCTGGGGGACTTCATAGAGCACTACGCACAGCTGGGCCCCAGCCAGCCGCCCGACCTGGCCCAGGCGCAGGACGAGCCGCGCCGGGCACTTAAGAGCGAGTTCCTGGTGCGTGAGAACCGCAAGTACTACATGGATCTCAAGGAAAACCAGCGCGGCCGCTTCCTGCGCATCCGCCAGACGGTCAATCGGGGGCCCGGCCTGGGCTCCACGCAGGGCCAGACCATTGCGCTGCCCGCGCAGGGGCTCATCGAGTTCCGCGACGCTCTGGCCAAGCTCATCGACGACTATGGAGTGGAGGAGGAGCCGGCCGAGCTGCCCGAGGGCACCTCCTTGACTGTGGACAACAAGCGCTTCTTCTTCGATGTGGGCTCCAACAAGTACGGCGTGTTCATGCGAGTGAGCGAGGTGAAGCCCACTTACCGCAACTCCATCACCGTGCCCTACAAGGTGTGGGCCAAGTTCGGACACACCTTCTGCAAGTACTCGGAGGAGATGAAGAAGATTCAAGAGAAGCAGAGGGAGAAGCGGGCTGCCTGTGAGCAGCTGCACCAGCAGCAGCAGCAGCAGCAGGAGGAGACTACTGCTGCCACTCTGCTACTGCAGGGTGAGGAAGAAGGGGAAGAAGATTGATCAAACTGAATAGAAACACACTCACACACACACATACACACATGCACACACAGCCAGACACAGAGAAAATATACTGTAAAGAAAGAGAGAATAAATAGTAAAAAAAAAAACAAAAAAAAAACACAAAAAAACAAAAAAAAAACAAACTGTTAACTCCAAGGGCGCACCACCCACAGAACCTCCACCAACTGACAGTTTCTCTTCGTGACTTGCCACCCAGCGCTGGATGTTGTCCACTTTATCCACCATATGAAACAGTAAGCAGCTGCTAAAAACAAAAAACAAAAAAAATATACAAAAAGTAATAACATTATATGAACTGTTTCCTACTTGATTAAAAATATAAAGAACTGAGTGTTTATTTCCCTAATTAACCAAGAACTTTTGTACACGTTTAAGCTATTATTAAAAGTGTTTGCAAAATGGTCAAGATTATAATATTGCTGAATTATATAAAAGTCCTTTTCATGTTGAGCTAACATTTGACTTTAGCACAAAAAAGAGATATTTTAGAACACGTAAAATAATATTTTTAGTTTTTCTCATTTTGTTACCAAATTTCAAACCTTACATGGAGGCTATTATAGTATATTTGACACCCTATATACCTGTGATTAGAGATGTGTATATATATATGAGGGCTAGGCATGCTGTGTGTCTGAGCTTTGTCTAAATGTTATGCAGAAGTTTGTAGAGTTAAAGGTACGTAGGTTTAATTCATGCAAGGTAAACAATAAGTGCTCTCTTTTATACATATGCATTGCATCTGGACCTTAAAAATGGTCAGTGAAACTTCTGTGAACATGAAGAAATTATTAAAAAAAGGCATTTAAATGAAATTTGCTAAGTTGTGATTTTTATGGTTGGAACCAAAGTTATTCAAATAGGAAAAGGAGAAAGAAAGAAAAGGAAATATCCCATAATATTTTTCTGCATCTGTTTGCTTTGACTGAGTAGGTGTTTTGTTATTATTGTGTATATGAGATGTACTTGTATTGTTCATAATATATTTTTTTTATTATGTGTAGAAAGATTTTAAAAACTTAACTAACGTGCAGCAATTTCCAGTGAATCTGTACTTGGACATCAGGTAGTGAGTCTATTTGTGGTCACTAGCACTGTCTTCTAAACTTGTAAGAGGTCTAAAGCTATCCTTTATTATTATTATTTTTTTTTTGCCAGTGCTATTAACTTATGTAGACTTGTTAAAAAAAAAAAAAAAGCAGAGCAACACAATTATAGTTATCCTACTGAGCCATGGATTCTGAGTTTTGTTTTAAAAGTGAGAGCCAAGTTGGTGTATGTAAAGGATTTCCATGTAGCTGTGGTGCTAGTTATTACTGGCTACATTATATGCTAAGTGTATTTGTGTTCCCCAAGTGTACAAGCCTTTTATCAAAAGTATGTTCTATAACTCATATATTCAAAGCATAGGGTATGAAAATGCAAAGCTTAGGAGAGCACTCTACCAAGCTGGTGTCCTCCATACTGAAATTGTTTGTAACGATAGTCTTTTACAGATTTTCTTTTAAAGATGTTTGTGTGCTTTTAATTGACAACTAACTTCTTGCTGCTGTATAGTAAAATATTAATATATTTTTATCATTAAACTGCTGCATGACTATCATCTTTGAGTGAAGAGAAAATGTTATAAAAAAAGATGCCTTAAACAGTACATTTTGGTTTTGAATTCTGTAGAAAGTATTTTGGTAAAAAAAAAAAAAAAAAAGGATCTTAGATCTTGACTGACAGAGTTCTGGGGATGGGACTGTTTCTTGGTAAATCCAGCCATATAGATCTAACTGCTGTATGTATGTAGAAGACTCCACCTGTAGGAGGGGGAAGGTTAACGGTGCTTCTCTTATTGTAAAGCATTGGCCTAGGAAAGTGAAACAGTTGTCTTTTTGAAGGATTTTTTTTCTGCTGGTTCTTTGGGTTTTGATTTGATATTTTTAAGCTCCTTGGTTGAGTGTGTTGTCTTTGTTTTTGAGATCTACTGTATGTGTTGAATAACAAGCTATTTTCATTGTACTGTGCATTTTTCCATTAAATTGTTTGCTTTTAATATTCATACAATGTTAAATATGAGGTGACCGTACAGTAGTTAGAAGTTTCTTTACTTACAAAATCACTGGAAATGATTAAATTGCTTTTCCCTTTCCCCAAGGTGCATTTTTCTTATTTCCATATAGTAAAATTGAGCTTTTACAGTGCAAAATGTGACATTTGGAATGCTTATCAACTGCATGTAAACATTAATATCCTGCACTTTTTTGTCTTAAGGTTTGTTGAGCTGTTTTGTTCACTGTACTTTAACTGTGATATGGAAAAGATTGCATTCTCTGTGCTGTTACTAATTAGGAAAGAGAATTGCTTTGATTTTGTCTCTTGTTTACTATAGCTTCTTAAAGTTAAGCCTTGTACTACAGGTTGTTGGAGTACTCCTAGATCAGTGTTTCATAGTGGCCAGCAATAAGTAGTGCAAATCAACAAAAAAACACAGCAAACTTAGGCAAAGTGTCCTTTCTTTGAGATGTGAGTTATTTCATGAGGTTTTCTTTAGGGTCAGAGTTACCTAAAGTGAAGCCTTTCTTAACTTAGAGACTTCAGATTCTACATAGAATCTTACCGGATCAAGAAGCACATTTATTGTGCAATTATCTTTACACTATAACAGTTGAACACAATCTTACTAGGATTTTGAAACCATTGTCTGATTCATGATCAGTGGATTTAAAAAGAAATCCACATGCAGATCTTTTAAGACTTAAGAAGTGATTATAGAAAAGACTAAGTGACTGTAAAGATGCTCTTTGTTTTTTTGTTTTGTTTTGTTTTGTTTTTAAGCATCTCACTTGACCTCCCCAAACATCTTCCCAGCCTTCCTTTCTCTGCTCTCCTATTTAATCTTTCCTCCACCTTCCCCCTCCCAGGTGCTCGGTACTTTACCAAGGTTCTGTATCTCAGTGTTTTATGTTGGAATTTTTCCTTGTTTTTAATTTACTAGTTGATAAACCCTGTTTGTGCTGAAAACAAATGGTATATTTGACCATATGTGTTACTCATCAAAGACAGTATGATCAAATGTGCCAAAAACAAGCAAACAAAACTTAATTCCTGAAAAGTATGCCTTATTTTTATTGATCTACTCTGTCTTATAATTAAGGTCCAAGAGCTTGGTTAAACTACATTATTTGCCTAAGTAAAAGAGAACTTGAAATGCATTTCAATATTGACATTCTTTAAAATGAGAGACACTGTCAAGTAATTTAATCCAGAGATCAGCCACCAGATTTGAAATTGTGTGTGTATGTGTGTGTGTATGTTGTGTTCTTCATTGTGGATTGATTTGTTTTGTTTTGTTTCATTTTAAATCACCAAATCTTTTTTTAAGCTACTTTTTATTTGTACCTCCCATTTATCATGCTGGTATTAGAAGCAGCAGTCATCCAGCCACAGAGGGAGCTAAAGTTAACTAACCAGAACTGTAGAAATCATTATACTTGCCTTTGACAACAAAGGAAGTTCATAAGAAAAGCCATATTGGCTTTTCCTCTTCTAAATACATATTGGAGGTAGATGCATATTTGCCAAATGGAAAAACAGAATGCTATAGTCAGGAAAGACAGACTGTTTTCCAGCTTCTCAAAAGCCATGGAAAGTAGAAACCAAAATCAACAGGGAAATTTAAAAACCTGTAAGTCTCACTTTCTAGTTGTCCTGTGTAGGTGTTGAAATTTGACTAAAAATGGAAAATATATCAATATGTTTTTTAGGCCTTCGTATCCAGAGATGGGTAACTATTCCAGTTTGATTTTTCAGGTAATGGAGAAAGCTGCTAGTATTTTTAAACCCTGCCTAAAGAAGACAGATAATTTCATTTGGAAGCAAATACTTAATGCCTTGAAAAATATCACTGTAATAGCCTATGATAATTAGTCTTAGAATAACCTTTATCCCTTTCAAACTATGCAAATTATGAAATATGTGTAAATTAGAGTTCAATTAAAGATAGTTGATTATATTGCAATTAAATGGCATTCATGATCTTAACTGGAGCATATACAAATAAAATTATTAGTTTAAGAGTTTTTTATGCTAACAGAAAAATATAATTTAGCTACCTATTCTAAAAATGGTGAATATTATAATATTGTATAATAAGACTGGGAAGACTGCCTCCTTTTTGAAGAGAGAGATTAAGGATTTTTATAATTGTTTTTCATCAAATTTTAATATTTTTGTCAAATTTTTAGGTATTTAATTTGTAAAACAGTTTGCTTTGTACTGGCATACAGAAAATAGGGTATTGATTTTAAACTTTTTGAAGCCAAGTGATCAAGTACATTTGTAATAAAAGTCAATGGATCTATATCAGTTGTACTCACTGTTTTCATTTCTTATCAATATAAGGATGCTATCTTTTTTCTGCAGGAAAATTGAATTAAATTTGGGTGGAAGGGAGGGGGAAGATAAATCTATTGATAGTGAGAATCTGGGTGGGTAGGATGGCCCAAGCACTTTATATGATTTATGAGTCAGTTAAGAACTAATATTGTGTATTTTAAAAGATGCCGTGCCCATTGTTTTCTTCCTTATTTCTTATGAAACATGATGTTTGGAGAGGTTATCTCATTCATTTTTGTTTCTGTGCCTTAAATAGTTTGTGTTTTGGCACTGTGAAAACTTTGTAAACTAACACATTTTTTATGGCACTTTAATTTATCTGGTAGTGATGGTGACCCCACCATGAGCATTATTAGCCTCCCATACATGTTTCGTCTTTTATTCTACAATATTCCCACTTTTTTCATGCTGTATTACAGACACACACATTTCCAAATGATTTCAGAATGGCACTTTATGAATTGTTGATGTGGTAGTTTTCATGGTTCCATAATTTCTTTTAAACATGTGAGCACATTCATAAGATTGTCTTCCCCATAAAGAGATACTAAATCTAATGACTTTTTTCCTTTTTCACAATCCTTTGAATACCAGTGTGAGATCTTACCATATAGAAAAATGCTAAAACAAGGGATCTTAGGTGACTTAAAGTGGTGATGACTGAGTATAACATTTATACCTAATTGTCCCTGACTTGGAATGTCATAATAATTTGAAAGTATATATACTTTGTCATAAATGGAATAATTAAGAGAGTGGATATTTTGGAATTGCTTAGTCAAATAATTCACTGAAGTTGTTTGTACAAAGTAATCTATTAAATTTTGTCAAATTAAAATCATACATTATATTTCCAGATTTTTCGTTACATGTCAGTCAGATTTGGGCCACTTGTGGAAAACATTATAAAACAAAAGTGATCGTTGATATTAAAGTTACTATTTTCACCCAGCATATTAATTGCCATAGAATCACTTTTGCAAAGTTTGTGACATACTTTAAGAAAAGCTGATTTTAATATTTATGAAGTTATTTAATCTGAAAGCAAAACCTAAGTTTAAGGCCTAGGCCATTTGGCTCCTTTAATACGGGCTAAGTGAGGATGATCCAGACTAGCATTAGCCTGAGTCAGTTAGAATTTCAAGATTCAAGAACCACCAGATAAAATATGGAAAGTATGATGGGTTCCAAGCCAAGACTTCATCATCTTTCATCTGCCAAACTGACTACCAGACTTTAATGTCCAATGAAATAGGTAACTTTTTTTCTTTAGGAAAACTAAGTATTGCAAAAGTCACTTGGTGAAAACATTTTTAAAACACTTTTATACCTACACATTCATTTTTTTTGTATCCATATTACATTTGATATTTCTTGTTTCCTTCTTTTCCCTGACATCCTTTGCTTTTGTGGTACATTGTCTGATGATAGGTAGAAACAAGGTGGTGATCGTCACGTAAAGCAAAATTGTTTCTTATAGACCAGAAATACTTTATTCATTTTGGAATCACAAAATTTTTGTGCTTTCATGAATGTGTGTTTTGAAGATTACTAGTGATTTACTAATTAAATTTTTATAACAATGGAAAATTTTAAATTTAATTGTTTTTATTTAGGGTCTACTTTAATAATTAGGAAACTTCTACATTTAAGGACCAAGACCTATTTTAGATTTGTGAAAAACATGGAAATGTTCCTTTCAATATGTGTTTTGATCTAAGATGTATTAACCAGAAGGCTTCTAGGAAGATGTAAGAACAGATGTTTTTATTGTTAAGTAACAGTTATGTTATGGCACAAATATCTTCTAGTCACCTAGTCTAGCTCAAACAGTGATGACCATCAGATAATTATGTATTAAACTCATGTTGAAGTTGGATAAGACTTCCATTCAGCTGGAATGGATTGGCAGTTTCCAGTGCAATTAGTTGTTGGTGGCTCTTAAGCTACCACTTATGCATCTGACATCTTGTCTCTCTTGTCTTCCTTTTTTTTCCTTGTTTCTGTCTTTCTTCTTTATTCTTGTTGCCATAGGCCTGCCAGTGGCACTCAAGCTTACCCTCTTCAGAAAGAAGTAAAGAAATTGCTGACTCCTGTCTTAGAACATAGCTAACTGATGATCCAGAAAGATTTCTGTATTATGAGGTAATTGGGCAGTTTTTTTTTATTCTGCTGTTTTCTCCATAAGTCTTAATTGACAATTTGAAGAGCATCTAAATTAGTGTTTAAAACTTTTGAATTGAAGAGAGTAAGAAGTATGTGTCTTTTATGTAAGTTTCTGGGAACTGAGACATTGGTTTGGAAGTTTGAGAATAGGAAGGGGAAAGCTGTTTAAAGTGTTGTGAATGGAGGTGTGAGAGGTCCATAAGGGAATGGTTTGGAGGTAAATTGGAAAGAATTTTTATTGGCTTAGGAAGAGCTGCTAAGGTGAAGTCTGTATGAGAGTTGTTTGCTAAGAACAATTAAGTTGATCTTTATTAAGGGGGTTTCAGTGATGCCAGAGAAAATGAGTACCTTGTTGCCTGAAAGAAAACCACTGGTCAGTAGCTAGTGATGATGATGATGATGGTGATGATGATGATGATGATGTTGATGCATTATACAAATCTGTTTCCACCTATAAGACATTTGTTTTTCTGGAACAAATTTAAATAGCAGAATTGGAATGGCAGCTTTTCTGGTAATGACAAGTTGGTGCTAAGGATTTACTATTTTGAAGAAAAGAAGATATGAAAGTTTCAAACTTTTTCACAGTTAACCATTTTTAAACTATCACTAATATTTATCATTACAGCCTGTATTTTCTTGGGCTCTTTTCACAATGTAGTTTACTTTTAGATCTGTATCAAATATCCTTCGTTTTACATAAATTCTCGGCTTTGGTCCACATTAGTTTCTTAAAAGATAGTAAACTAGGAAAAAGCACTAAGTTGCAGTTTTACGTATCTTGTTTGTTTCTTTTACATTTACAATATTAGCAACCATTTAATATTGTGCACTTTATGAGACCCTCATTAATACTATATTTTTGAAAGTAACAGAGCTCCTAAACTCATGTTTCTTTTTGGTTTTCCCACTTTTCTCTCTACTATTGGAGGCTTTCTAAGAATTTTTTGGCGGCAGATGTTAATTATATAATTTGTGTATTTTGGAGATTCTTATATTCTTTGGTAGAGTGAGATGACCATTTCATATGCTGTTCCCATAATCCCAGGAGTGTTTTAAATTATTTAAGATAAGAATTGCTATAATATTTTTAAGTTAAATAATTCAGATATATTTGAATTAGCTCTTTGTTGGCAAATTTAGTATGAATTATTCCCAGTGGTTTTGACCAATATTTTCAAGTTCCATTTTAACCAGATCCCTCTACATTCTTGATAAAACATTTCTTTAAAAATAGGCCCCCAAAATAGGTTCTGATTTTGTATCTGGAAGGTAATTTTTCTTTTTACACATGTCAACTTCATTAACAACAGGAAGATTATTTTTATATTGCTTATTTTATAGAGTTGGCACTTAGCATAATTTTCACATTTTATTGTGTATCACATTTTAAATTATAATACAGTAGTGTACTATAACTTGTTTAAGTCAGTGCAGTCTTCTTAAGTAGCCTTTCCTTTAGGAATTGGCTTAAAAAGAAGTGAATTCACAAACCTGTGTCAAGAACCAGTGATTTACATAACTGTGAGACAAGTCTTTGAAAGGCTTCCTTGAGTCTAGTCAGTGGAGATAAATGATAGCCCATATCCATGCTGCATAGTTGCTAGAGTTTATAAAGTTGTCAGTTGTCAAAACTGCAAAAGTAGGAAAGACTATGTAAAGTTGCCTATAAAATTTCTATTTTTCATTATTTGCACTATTTATCTTTGCACTTGATTTTTTGAAAGTTAAGACTAGTCACTTTCACTTTTGTTTCTAGTCTTTTCTAATTTCTTGCAGAATTATGTTTTCAATATCCCTCCCAAAGCAAATGTATATGCAATTGAATATACTTTTTAAAGCCAAGAAAATATTTAATCTTAGCTGTGTAATACAGAAATTTGTTTTGATAAATATTTTAATAAGGCCCTCAATTTGCCAATAAAATTCTTTGTAAATGTGAGCTTTATTAAACGTTTTAGATAATGTAAAAGCTTAGGATAGATATATCTCTGAGTCTACCTTCTAGCCTCAGATAGCATAGTTTTGGAGTGTTGGTCTGTTTCCACATTAGTCAGTGAGATCTGAGACTTACTGGGTACATGTTTAAAAAACTGGAAGTAAAGTATGTGGCAAGTGGCATCTGCCTCTTTCATGTAGTTTTCCGTGATGTTCACATAGTTTCCTCATAGTCTATATGATATAATTGATATTGAAAGAATTGATTAAATGACTGTTCCTTTTCGGAATTCAGAATTGACCCATTTTTTGAGGGGGGTGCAGCAAGGGGTAAGAGACTTTATTTTAACCAGAAGTAGTCTTACAAACTCAAAGTTGTTCTCTGAAAGAGTAGAATAAAAATTGTACCTGTAAGTATATTTTTTTGTCTTAGTGAGGTTGTATAACAGTGTTTGTAACTGCAAAAAAGAGAAGATCTGACAGTTTTGTCAGCAGAACAGAGAGATGTGTTTTTGGCTGAAATTGTTTTTTGTAAGTTATTTGATTATTTTATATTCCCTTTCCCGTAGTTTTTACATACTTAAAACCAACAAGTGAGAGGCCTTTTTCAGATCTGGCTTATTTTCAGAATGCTTGAATTTGTTTCTGGGGAGAAGGGAGGGTAGTGTTTTACTTCTTGACATGCTCCTCTGAGCATGTTATGCTAGTTATTCTGGATCTTGTATTTGAAAATTCTGTTGAAAATTTGAAAAGAGAATGTCCTTTATAACATGGTGTGAATGTCTGTGGCCAGATTCTGTTGTGGAACCCATGGCTTTGTTTTTAATTTGACTAGAAACTTAACCTCCATTATGTAGACTTTAGGTTTATCTAGTGGAATTGTAGTTGTCTTAACTATGAACCAGTTTGGGGGAATGAAGGTTAACAGATATGGATTTAACTCTACATAATCCTCTACAAATTGCAAGTTAAAGGCTTACTTCATTAGCGTTACCTGTTTTATGTTGTCAGGTCTTTAAATGTGGATGATGTTCAGCATTATATCTATGAATTTTCTTTAGGAAAAGAGGGGAATTCAGTCTTCAAACTTTTTTTTTGGAGACTAAATTTACCATATATGAAAATGAAAAAATTTTAGAAAGTGGCTTTATTTGTGAATGAAATTTAACCAGCTTAATTAATTCTTTTTCCTAGTTTGAAGTACTTATTTCCCAAATGTGAATGAAGGGCGAGATCAGTATTTGCCTCCCTCAACCGTTTTTGGAGGCTCTTTTTCATTTTCTGCTCCCATCTCCCAATCATGGTATCAAATGAATTACGGGTATCCCTTTAAATCCTATAATCCTTTGGGGGAGGGGCGGAAATCACACATACCTTTGATAATCTGAAAAATATGATGGACCCTCTCCCCAAAGGAAAAAAGACACATACACAGATAATTTGGCATATGACCTCAGGGGTATCACACATGTTCTGAAAACTAAGTTAAGGTCTATGCTTCAAGTAAACTATACAAAAAATTCTAATGCAAATTTTTGATAAAATTAGGAACTAACTATTTGTTTAAAACATTTCAAATTGCAAATATTAGATGGTGACCCCTACTAGCAAAATGTGATATTGCAACCAGCTTTGTTAGACATTATAATATCCAGATAGAAAGAAACAAGAAGCAAAGTTCTGAGAGCTACTTAAAAGGAGTCAGGGCATCTTTAGACATGGGAGCCATTTTTGGTTGAAGGCAGGGGTCAGGGTGCCTGACAACTTCTAGCAGGGTAGAGTTTGATAAACCACATTGCTCAGGATGCCAAGGGGTTAACCATTATCTTAACCCCTTCCTCACCAAAAGATTTTAGTTTTGTCTATTGGGAAACAAGATGTCACTAGGGAAAAAAGATTTGCCTTATAACTGCTGGAACACATCAGTTTGGTGATACATGTGTGGGACACTAGTATTATTTTTGAGAAGGTGCATAAAACCAAAGTAAATTATTCTCTATGTAGAACATTATTTACTAGAATTATTTGTTTGAGTAAATTAGCTTTGACAATTTCTACCAGTAAATACTTATTTTATTTGAAACTGGAAATCCAGTTTATAAATAGGATAGTTGATATATCCATTCTTTCCCCCATGTAAAGGAAAGTTTAAAGATTTATGCATACTTTTTACTTTTTCTCTTGATGCCATGGGATGGGCATGGGGCGGGGGGAAGAGCTTTGAGTCAACAACTGACAAAATGTTGTCAAATTTAAAAATTGAGAAGCAGCACTTTAAGTCTAACTCTACACCATTTTAGTGCATGTGTTAGTTTTAATAATGATTTTTGGTGCATGCCTTTGGGCTTATTCAAAAGTGTACAATAGGAAAGTATATTTCCTTTCTTAGAAAGGAGATGTTTTTCTACTTTGCAACATGTGATTACAAAAATCTTCCTCTGTGGGAAGATTAACCACGTATTGAACTACTGAGAAGTATATATTTTTAGATATACAGAAGGAATCTACATGGAGCAGCATTCAGACCTATATAGAAGTCATAGCATTCTGTATAGGACCAAAAAGGAAGTAACATTAAACACTTAAACAGACCTTGTTGGGTAGAAATACCTTAGATCTTGTATTGACTTCCAAAAAGAATATGCCACAGAAGTTCGCTGAAACTTTTGTTGTTTGAATTTTCTCTGTCAGTGTATTTAACCCAAATACAACAACTTTGGGTTAGCACATATGTAAGAATCAAAAACAAAACTAAATAGATCAGTCTGGTTTGTCAATCCAGGTTGACTGAAACAAGTACACTAATCACTTGCAACATGAAAAACTGTCCAACTCCTCTACAGTTTTGACAAAATAACCTTGGCTGATGTGGGAAGACTCCCACTTTGATTACTGACCTGACAGTGAAGATTCATGCTTGACATGATTTCAAACCTGACAGTGTCTGTTTAAGGAGCCATGGTACAGTTTGCTAATTCAATCCCAGATACCTGTTGATTACCTGTGAGATCTAGAGTCCAAAGTAGCCAGCAGCTGTATCCCTGAGTGCTCTGTGCCTATCAGATAAAGTAAGCAGGGTTGGGACAGGTCACAGCTCAGATGATTGACCTCAGGTGTTGTAGACAGCCCCAGATTCAAGAATTGTATCTGCTTTCTTGGGAGTCATCACTGAACTAATGTCCCATACTGTGTTACTTGCTGTAGATGCTCACTCTTAGTGGAGGCCCAGAGCACACATGTGAATTGCTTGTGGTACTCAGAGAGGGGGTGCTAACTCTGATGCCCTGGCCAAGTTCCAGTTTAGGGATGTGGGTCTTCTTGTCATTCTAATTGGAAAAGTGCATCACTTCCCATTTTTCCTGTTGATCTCAATGCAAACTACACTAGTCTGTTTCTTTACCCCGGTCCCAAGTCTCTACGATACTGGTGTGTATTATATGGGCCAAGTTCATGCCTTAATCCAATGCACAGGGGTTGAGGAGTGAGTGAGCTTGGTGTTAGGATGCACTGTGAGTGGAGGATGGACTCTTGTGATGCTAAAGGAATGAAATTGGCCCTCTTTTGGCATAATTTAGGGAATGTGCACTGACCGGAAGCTTCCAGCCATGAGGTATGAGCTGAAACCAATTTTCCCTCTTTTGTTATAGCATGATGAGGAAATTGTTGGGTTTTCAGCGGTCAGGGAAGGCCGGAGTTCTGCAGCTTTAATCTGGGTAACTGAGGCTGGTTTAAGCAAGACTTTGGTTAATTAACTGGGTTCTCAGATGCCACAGACTCCGTGAGAAGTCACCATTATTTTCAATGGTTGTGATAGAATTTCCCCCTAGTAGCCATTATTTTAGGATTATATTGAAGAGTTGCTTTATTTTGAGCTTTTCGTGTATACACAATCCCAAACTGGAAGAAATTTTTAAAAAGGAATCCTGCTGTGAAAGGTATATATTACTCTAGATTTTTCTTACTGTAAATATTGTAAGATTGTAATACTGTCGATATTTTATTAACCAACAAATGTTAATCTATGTGAATTCAGACTTATTTTAAATGTGCTTCTTATTTACTGTGTGTGGTCCCTGTTGCTGACAGTATTAAGTTATATTCTGATGTAAGATTAACTTTATTAAAGAATGTAAACATTAATGTTTCCTTATGGGAAAACAAATAAAGTATAAAGAAGACAATTCTTTTCATTGAAATATACTGTGTATTTACACTTGCTAGACCCAGCACCACTTATAAATTTAGTACACTGTTCAGAATTTTCGTTAACACAGCTGACATGATTGTGCTGTATTTGAAAGTCTAAGAATAGGTATTATTGGAATATAAACAGTTTGTATTTGTCTGCTGTGAATCATCTTGAAATTTCTAATCAAGTTTGTAAAATTTTTATAGTAAAACATTTTAATGACAATTTAAAAATTTATCTTCTCTAAAGAATGGTCAAAACAATATCCTTTCAGAAATAGAATTGTTCTTTAATATCTTTCCAAAATGACTTTGGTTAAATGGACCAGATGTATATTAGTTAAAATTTAGGACAAAGTTGTTGATATTGTTTGAGTTTACAAGTTAATCCTTATTGGAAATGTGCCAATATATAGTAGAATATCATTAATTTGCACTGTTTGGGGACCCCATTCAAGAATGTTGAATTTTGCCAACTAAAAAGTAAGCAAATGCAATTTAAAAAGTAAATCTGAGCATTCTGTATTGCATATGTGCAGATATTATCACATGAAGAAGCGCAGTGTGTTGGGCTGTAATATAACCATATTTGCTGTCATGTTCTTCCATCTCAGTGCTGGGAACTCACCATGTGGAAACCAAGCAAATGTGTTGTGCATCAGCCGGCTTGAGTTTGTTCAATATCAAAGCTGAAACTAGCGAGGTCTGCTGTACTGCTTATTGAAGTATTGTGATTCTTTTAGGCATTGATTCTTACAAAATATATACTGTAACAGTATACTTTGTACAGATTTAAATTTTATTTGAAAAAATGAAATAAAGTAGGCAAAAAAATAAAGATGTTTATTTTTCATGTGACTATATACACAGATCAGTCTTTTGTTTCAGTGCTTTTTTTGGGAGAGGGGTTGGTGGCTCTTTGATTTATATTTCTAATGAAAACTCTTTTTAGGATCAGATAACAGGTACACTAGTACTTGGCCATTATAATCATTAAATGCCTATGGTATCAAATTGTCCTTTCAAGCTGGAAAAAAGCTATTTTCTATTTTATTAAAGCAAAATTTGTGAATAGTTCTCTGTCCAGCTTCTTCAGCCTATTTTTTTCTGATGGTGCAACAGTTAATGAAGCTATGATATTGGAGAAGGAAATACTTTTCATATAGATCATGTTCTTTCCTGTGGGAGATTTTCTTTTTCCTGTCATTTAAAATTTGAAGTTGATTTAGGGTACTAGAAAGTTTACAAATGAGTCAATCACAAGAGATAAAGAGAATCCTTTACAGAAAATCGAAGTTATGGGCTGGGGATTTATTTAGCTCAGTGGTTCTAGCACCTTCTTTGCAAGCACAAGGTCCTGAGTTGATTCCTGGTAACCACATACAACAGTGCCAGGTGTAATGATTTATACCCACCAGCAATCAGTACCACATACCACAATGCTGGACGTGGTGGCTCATGCCTGTAATCCCAGCACTCAGGAGTCAGAGGCAGGAGGATTTCGGAGTTCAAGGCTGAGTTCAGAACCAGCCTGAACTACAAGCAAGACCCTGTTTAAAAAAAAAAAATAGAAGTTATGCTTTACAATAAGTTCTCTTAGGCCTAGGATTATAGCTCAGTGGCAGAACACTGCTTAGCATACTGAAGGCCCTGAATTCAATCCCTAGTCCCAAAAACCAAAGCTTTCAAAACTACTTTTCTAATGAATAGAATGGCAGACAGGGAATTAAGTTCCTCATAAAAATCATAGCAAAAGAATGATCTTTCAGGATAGTTTCATTGGAATCTCGTATATGAGTGGATTAACTGATGAGAACTACTCCACATTTGACTTTTAATTCAAAAATAAAGAAATCAGATATATATATATTTTATTCAACTTCTAGAAGAGTTTAAAGTTCTAGTGGCTTGCTCCATTTTATTTATTTATTTATTTTTAAAATTTTTTTACTTTCAGGCTGGATATAAGGAAGACTGGAACGAGTAGGTCTCCAAGTTCCTGGCAAAAATCATATTGTGGATAAATCTTTCAGTGTCCTTTAAATATATGTGACAATTGTTATATTCTAAAAACTGGTGCATGGCTTATAGTGTTAGAGTTTCAAGCTTCCCTAGATTAATTTCATAAGAATTTGTTATTATAATTACTGTTTTGTTGGTTTTTATGCTAAAATAGCCCCCATTTGTAGAGAACAGTGGGATTAGAGTAGTTTCCATACTTGACAACTATCAGATCATAAAATCAATGAAATTTTACTAACAAAAATTAAAGCTAAGCTGGGATGCCGGTATGTGCCTTTCATTCTCCCAACAAGGCCCTGGGTTTAATCCTCAGTATAAAACAAATGCTAAAACAAGCAAAAAAATCTGAGGTTGCCACTGTTTTGGATAAGTAGGGTGTTTAAGAAACTAATTTTCCATAAGTTCTGTGGTGCTTCTGATTTTAGGATCACAACGATGACAGATGAATACTTTGTGAAAAAAAGAAACCAGATTTTACATGCTCTTCAAGGTGGGGAAGGATAAATACCTGTGTCCAACCAAGTCTGAGAAGATTGTTTGGAAGAACACGAACATGTGAAAACTAGCCAAGATTTGCTCCCTGTAAATGTATGGGAATGAGAATCCAGAAACGAGGCTCATTTGTAAGTGTTGTGTGGCCTTAATATTTTAAAGACTCCAAACTGGACCATGATAATCACATTCAGTTTTCAGATTGAGAGCAAGAGGCTTTGAGGTGAGGTCCTAGTACAGGGTCAAAATGGGAACATCCCAGAAATAAGAATAATATGAACTACAAGGTAGAGCTAGAGTAAGGCCATGAAGCCCCTCAAGAAAGGAGCCCAGCATAACGTGCTCAAGAACTTTGTCACTTTTCTTTAGCACTTCCTTTTCTGATGTGATATAATTGGTGACTTCTTCATACTCCCACCTCAAAAAGATAGACTTTATTTGATAATGTGATATGAATGTATTTTGGCTAATTTGCTTGGGTTTTAGAAATCTCTTTGTTGCTAGTTCTGGTCATGGTTGCCTTCTAAAAAAATAGGAGTTTTTGATTTAGGGAACTGGGTTTTGGAAGAATTTCTGCTCATTTAGGATCAGAGGCCAGGGATTCCTCTTTTTTAGTGTCAAGCTGCTGGCTCTCCTGTGGGCCAGCACATACGTTCACTGCTTTGATTTCAGCATGTTGCATTATAGTTCAGGAACCAGTTTTCCCCTGAAAATAGAGATTCCACCTTAATCTTGTAAATCTCCAGTTTTCCTACCAACATTGATTTTCCACTCATTCTGATTTGTTCAAATCAGACCATTTAACACTTAGATTGGCAGTGAAGAAATATCACAGAAAAGATTTCATTGAACACTGAAGTGTTTAAAAGAATGGATATCTCCACCTTAGAGCCAGCAGTGTGATCCGCTTAACCCCATGCCTTTGGCATTCTGTCTCCCATTTTCTGGACTTACACCACAGAATTCAGTGAGCTCTCATGGAGATTGGCAGTGGCTTCACCCTACCTCTACTTACTGTCTTTGGCAGTAGCATTAAGGGAGCCCAAAATTTTTAAGCCCACCACTCTTTTTAAACATAGAGCACTTAAAATACTCAAGAGCCAAAGCTGAGCATTTTACCTTGGGTATTTCATTTCATTCTTATGGCAGTCCTATGAAATAAGCACTGTTATTGCCTCCATTTTGTAGATGAGAACAGTAGGGCACAGAAAATTAACATGCCCAGTGCTCTACAGCCAGAATTCAAAGTCCAGATAGACTGATATCAAAACACGTTCATAGTCTGAGTTACCCTTACTTTATTACCTGCTCTATGAGCTTCTGCCTTTCTGCTCCCTAATATGTAATGCCTTCTTTGATATTACCTTACTTCAAGGTTGATTTATTTGTTTTGTTTGAGACTGTGTCTTTCTATGTAGCTCACCCTGGCCTTAAACTCAGTAGGCCCAGGCTGGCCTTGAACTCACAGCAATCCTCTTGCCTCAGTTTCTGCAGTGCTATGATTACAGGTGTGTGCCACAATGCCTGGGCTGTCATGGCATATTTAGCTGGACAGTGCAACCAATGTTCCCTATACAAAGGAGAATTTCTCTGCATAGCTCAAAAGCCACATTTCCTGTTCTGGAAGCTGATTCATAAATGAATCCACATTTTCATTTCTTCCTCCCCTTTCATGGGGGAATGACTTACTCAGAGAAGGTCTGAAGGAAACTATTAAATGGCTCACTCTCTGCTGCTCTTGCTTAAAGTAAACATGGCCCTTGTACTATTCCTGCCAATGACCTGAACAAAGGGTTCTATGAATGAGGGTCTTGAACTTTGTCTCATCGAGTTGTCAGTTTCCTTTTCCTATTTCCCAGATACTGCCTCCATGCAAATACTTTTTCTTCCTTAAAGCAGACCTTCTGTCTAATCCCATGTGGCTTTAGATGTATGCTCAACAAGCCTCAGGAGGCAGACTCCAGTAGGAGAGAATATGGGTATTGCCAAATTCTCCAAACCTCACTGTTCACCAACAGTTGACCCACTAGTTAAAGAAGCTAGAATCAGTTGTGTAGTTTCCATCTGAGTTTTGCTTGGCCTTTTAAGTTTCTGGAGGCATTTTCCTGTGCCCTCTAAAATATTATTTCCCAGATGTTTCCTGACCTTCAAGGAGAGGTCCAGTATCTCACTTTCCAAGGGCTCTATCCAAAAATAAAATCTTAAATTCCTCGGGATTTAGGGGTATTCTAAAAGGCTATGGCATCTGTTAGAACTCTTGTCTGAAAAGGAAAGATCACAATTTGAATTTGAACCCTTCATGACTTCTTGTATCTTCTAAAGCATGGTTCTCAAAGTATGGACACTGAACCAAGAACAGTAGCTTTCCTTTGGAAATTGTTGGAAATACACATTCTATCTAGTCAGAACTCTGGGTCTGGGGACCAGGTATCCCTGTTCTAACAGACCCTCCAGGTAATTCTGATATGGTGAAGTATGAGAACCACTGCCCTCTAAAGTAACATTCTTTAATTTTAAATAGTAAAGTCTTAGGTTTGAAAATCATAAAAATTTGGGGCTCTCAGCTGTCTCACAGACTCCCTCACACCCAGGGTCCAAATTAAGAATTCCCACACTAGGGGCCGGGGATTTAGCTCAGTGGTTCCAGCGCGTTTTGCAAGTGCAAGGGCCCAGGTTTGATTCCCCGACAACCACATACAATACTGGCCGTGGAAACTCACGCCCAGCAGCAGTCAGTACCACATACCACAGTGCCAGGCATGGTGGCTCACGCCTGTAATCCCAGCACTCGGGAGACAGAGGCAGGAGGATTGCTGTGATGTGAGTTTGAGGCTGAGCTCGGAGCCAGCCTGAACTACAAAGCGAGACCCTGTCTCAAAAAAAAAAAAGAGGGGCCGGGGAGTTAGCTCAGTGGTTCCGGCGCCTGTCT
>PVIR01007307.1:0-61310 GCA_004026965.1 Petromus typicus
CATTTGAACGTTGTGATAGCTGTGTAGAGTTTGTGGATGGTGAGTCCCATTTCATTTGCTCTCCTCTCATGTACCCTTAGGCTGTTTCCAATCCTGCAATCTTCCTGCTGCCACAGGGACATTCCCGTCCAGGTAACTTATTCAAGCCCAGGCACAGGCCTGGCCTCCTCAGATGAGCTTCACTGTTCTCAGGGGTTGCACCCAGGGCCCCATGCTCACAGGCTCCATGCTATCTGGTGTCTGCCTATCCAAGTAGGAGGGTCTTTCACTCTCAGTTGTATCTGTTTCTTGGAGAATTTCTGCCTAGCTCTTGTCTCTGGAGGCTCTGCTGGCTTTAGCTATGACACAGCATCTATACAGATACAGATGTATACAGACACAGATACAGCTAAGCAATGTATCTATGGCTGCAGGGATCTAGGTTCCTATGGACCCTTGTTCACATGCCTTTGAATATTTGCATGGGTTCCTTTGAGAGGTTCCAGTGCTCAGCCCCAGAAGGGCCCTCAGCATAGGCTGCTTGACTATCTTCCTGGCCAAGTAGACCATGTGACTCTTCCACGTGGAGCATGCCCACACACTTCTCCCATCCCAGGGCTCAGGAGGGGAGCTCTGACAGGAGAGGACATGCAATTAGAAAGCAGACTAGCAGAAGCTGTTCACTCTCTGTTGTCCTTAAGGAAACCGGCCCTGAGCCTCACATGGGCTGGGTCTGGTGGGTTAACTAAAAGCCCAAATTACTGCATTACTTCATAATATGCTTCTAGAGAGCAACACAACCACTTCAGTTTTGATTTCAACCCCAGTTAAAATGACAAACTGTAATATTATAAAATAGACCCACCCAACAGAGAATAACTAAACTATGGAACTATCAGTCAGCTTGCTGTTTCTATAAAAAAATGCCAGAGGCAGTTCACACACACAGAAAAAAGATTTATTTTGCTCACAGTTCTGGAAGTCCCAGTCCAAGATCTGGAGGCCTCATTCTTTGAGGTTCTGGGAAGGTATAAATGGCGAATGGCAGAACAAACCAATCACAAAACAGGGGGAGATGGAGAGACCAGGCTCCCACAGTACCTATTGAGGACAGGCATCTGATAATCTCCAGGTCTCTCCTGAAGGTTTACAGCACCACCCAATAGCTACACCCTGAGGACCAACCCTGTAACTCATGGACCTTTAGGGACATTGAAGACCCAAGTCATAGCAGTATGGGTAAAGCAATGTATCTGTCCACTCATCAGCCAGAAGACACTTGTCTGCCTCTATTTTTTGGCATGATGATGGGTGCTGCAGCCAACAAGCCTGTGCAGAGTTTGGTGTGGACATATGTTATTTTTAGGTAGAAACCTAGGATTGGAATTGTTGGCTGGTACGGTAACTCTCTGGGGATTTCTTTTATTTTCTAGAATGTATTTTTTTCAGATAATTCACCTCTTTCTTTTAGAAACTTTTACCTTAGGGAATGATGCTGTGTCATGGTACAGCCAGGACATTGACACCGGTACTGTCAAAGTCGAATATGCACATCACAAGGACTCTTTCATTGCTGCATACTTCCTCCCATTCCAGAAACTCCTTATCCCTGAAGCAGTGGGTATGCTCTTCTATAATCTTGACATTGCAATAATTATTCATATATGGAGTCGTGCTGTAATGTTTGAGATCAGCCCCTCTTTTTCTTTTGTTCATCTTGCCCCTCTGGAAGTTCATCCAGGTGTGCATAGATCAATATTGCTTTCCTGTTTACTGTGGCCCAGCATTCTACAGTGTGGATGGTTGGGTCCTGTCCTTTCAAGCCATCTGGGTTGCTTGCAGTTTGGGGCGTGATGAGTGACGCTATTGGAACCATGATTTTGCAGGTTCTCTTGAGAACAAAAAGGCTGCCGATTCTCTGGAATGTATGCCTGCCTGGAGTGTTGTCTCTGAGTCAGAAGAGAGTTGCTTAGGTTTTTAGGAAACCACCATGCTGTTTTCCATCATGGCTGTACCATTTTATTTTCCCATGAGAAGTTTCTCTGATTTGTTTTTTGTCACCAAGGACAGAAAGGTTTTTTTTAAAAAAATTTATTTTTATAGGTATACAGTCATCTTATTTTAATTTGCATTTAATTAGCTAACAATGAATATTGTTTCCTTTGCTTATTTACCATCTGTATTTCCTCTGATAAAGTGTCTCATTGTCTTTTTGCCTATGTTTTAATTGGATTATTGTGGGGGTTTTTTTTGCCATTGAGCTTTGTGAGCTCTTTATTAAGGACATAGGCTTTTGTTATATATGTAGTTTGCAAACATTTCCTCCCACTCGATGGTTTGTCATGTTCTTACCAGGGTCCTTTACAGAGCTGAGGTCTTTAACCTGGGACGAGGCCCAGCTGAGCCATTTATCCGTGTGTGGATTATACTTTCAGCATCAAGTCTAAGACTACATTGCCTGATCCTAGATCCTGAATATTTGTAAAATTTCTGTTGTACATGTGAGGCTATGATTCACTGTGAATTGACTGCTGTATAAGGCATGTAACTTTGGTGGCTGCTCGTTATTTTTCCTCTGACTATCTGCTTGCTCCATTGCCGTTTGTTGTAAAGACACCTGGTCCCTGTTGCACCATGTTGGTACCTTTGCCAGAAACCAGCTGGGTTTCTTGGTGTGTTTTGTTTGGAAATTGTGATCCGTCCTGTTTCTGTGTCCCTCTCCCTATACCAGAGTGAGGCAGCCGCACTTACTGTAGCTAAATGATAAGCTCAAAGTAGGAAAGTCCAGTTCCTGCTTTGTTCTTTTGCAAACTGTTGTAGTTAATTCTTGCTCTTTTGCCTTGCTGTGTAAAATTTAAAATTACGATATGTATGTATGCATACAGGTGGTTTTTTGAGTTGTGTTTAGCCTTTGTGTCAGTGAGAAGAATTGACATTGTGTTGTATTTTCCAATCCATGAACAGAATTTCTCTCTCCACTTATTTGGATCTTCTTTGATTTCTTTCATAAGTGCTATGTACACCCACCATAGAAGCCCTGTGAGGTTTACACATAAATATTTCACATTTTAAAAATACCTGTAAATGAAACTGTAATTTTGATTTTGGTGTCCACATATTTATTGCTAATATGTGGAACTACAATTTTTTTAAATTTATTTTTTAATTGAAATCTTTATTGGTACATTACATATACACATCATGATTGCATTCAACAATGAGAATTTGTACCAGTATATGACACAACTTCTCATTTTTTCCCATAACCCTACCCACCCTACCATCCCCACCCCCTGTATATACATAAACTTAGTTTCCATTCTTTTTCATTATCTCATTATTTTTCCCCCTTCACTCCATTATGCTTTGAATGTTTTCTATTTCACAATATATAACATACATTCTAGAACTCATTTACATCTTTATTTTCTCATACCAGAGAAAAGATGCGATATTTACACATCTGTGACCTATTTATTTCACTTATGAGGATGTCCTCAAGGTACGTCCATTTAAGTATAAATGCTTCAGACTCATAATTTTTTATGGCAGAGTAATACTCCATTGTGTAGAAGAACCACAACATTTTTATCCAGTCTCCAGTTGATGGACATTTGGGTTGTTTCCAAGATTTGGCAATCACAAACTGAGCTGCTATAAACATAGGTGCACATATGTCACTGTGATATGAGTCTTTTAATTCTTGTTTGTATATACCTAGCAGAGCAATGACCTGTCAAATGGGACCTCCAATCCTAGCTTTTTGAGGAATTTCCAAACTGTTCTCCACAGGGGTTGTATGAGTCTACATTCCCACCAACAGTGGAGAAGGGTTCCTTCTTCTCTGCAGCCTCAATAACATTTGTTGCTGGCTAATTCTGAAATGGCAGCCATTCTTTGTGGAGTGAGATGAAACCTTAATGTTGTTTTCATTTGCATCTCTCAAATGACTAGTGATGTTGAACATTACTTCATATGCTTCTTAGCTGCTTTTATTTCTTCCTCTGAAAAGTGTTCATTTCAGATGCCCATTTTTGAATTGGGTCTTTAAATTTGGGTGGATTGATTTTTTTTTTTTGTTTGAGCCCTTTATATATTCTAGATAGTAGCCCTTTGTCTGAGAGGCGGCTGGAAAAGATTCTTTCCCATATTGTTGGTTGCCTTTTCACTTTGCTGGTGGTTTCTTTTGCTGTGCAGAGACCTCTCAATAGGATCAGATCTCATTTATCGATTTCTTCTACCAGTTCTTGTGCTATGGGGGATTTGTTCATGAAATCTTTCCCCAAACCAATGTCTTCAAAAGTTTTACCTAAACTGTTTTGTAGCAGGTTCAATGTGTCTGTCTTAATGTTTAGGTCCCTAATCCACTTTGATTTTATTTTAGTACATGATGAAAGAGCTAGGTCTAACTTTAGTTTTTGTCAGGTTAAAGTCCAGTTTTACCAGCACTATTTGTTAAAGAGGCTATTCTTCCTCCACTGAGAGTATTTAACTCCTTTGTCAAAAATGAGATAGCTTAGTGTGTCCGGAGTTGTTTCTGGATCTTCTAATCTACTCCATTGGTCCTCGGGTCTGTTGCTTTGCCAGTACCATGCAGTTTTTATCACAGTGGCTTTGTAGTAGTTTCAAGTTGGGGATCGTAATACTCCCCATCATGTCCTTATTGCTTAGAATTGCTTTTGCTATTCTAGATCTTTTGTGATTCCAGATGAATTTCTGAATCATTTTCTCTAGATTTGTGAAATATGCCTTTGGGAGTTCAGTTGGGATTGCGTTGAATCTGTATAATAATTGTGGGGGTATAACCATTTTGATATTGATTCTTCCAACCCAGAAACAGGGGATGTCTTTCCATTTTCTGGTATCTTCTTCTATCTCCTTGTTCAGAGTGCTGTAATTTTCAGAGTAGAGGTCTTTCACCTCTTTTGTTAGATTAATTCCTAGATATTTCATTTTTTTTTGGCTGCTACTGTGAAGGGGATTGATTCCCCAATTTCTTGCTCAGTGAATCTGTTGTTTGTGTATATGAAGGCTAATGATTTTTGAGCATTAATCTTGTATCCAGCTACACTACTAAATTTGGCAATTAGGTCTAGCAGTCTCTTGGTTGAGTTTTTAGGATGCTCTAGATAGAGTATTATGTCATCAGCAAATAATGAAGTTTAACTTCTTCATTTCCTATATTTATTCCTTTTATTTCTTTGTTTTGCCTAATTGCTGTGGCTAATGTTTCCAGCACAATATTGAACAGAAGTGGTGAAAGTGGACATCTTTGTCTTGTACCTGATCTTAGTGGGAAAGGTTTCAGTTTTTGACCATTTAGAGTAATGCTGGCTGTTGGTTTCTTATAAATAGCTTTTATTAGTTTGAGATACAGACCATCTATTTCAATTTTCTGCAGGGTTTTGATCATAAATGGATGTTGGATTTTGTCAAATGCTTTTTCTGCATCTATTGAGATGACCATATGGTTTCTATCCTTGAATCTGTTAATGTAGTGTATTACATTTATTGATTTACATATGTTGAACCATCCCTGCATCCCTGGGATGAATCCACCTTGGTCAGAGTGTATGATCCTCTTGATGACTCTCTGTATTCTGTTTGCTAGTATCTTATTGAAGTTTTTTGCATCAATTGGAACTATAATTTTTATATGATCATTTTTATCTGTTGGTAACTTTGTTCAACTCATTTCTAATTTCTAGTAGCCTCTGTGATCATGCTGCATACAAATAGACATAGTTTTCTTTTTTTCCTAAGCTGTATGTTTTTGGTATACTTTTTGCTATATGCCTTATACTTGTTAGTGTTCTGTGAGTAAAAGCATTGAGAGTAGACATCTTTGCATTCTCCCTGATAGTTGAAGGCAAATAGTCTTTCTGTTTTTAGTCTGTTAGCTGTTTGGGGGGTGGTGTAACTTGTCTTTGGTCATGGATATTGAATTTTGTTAAATGCTTCTCTGGATTACATAAATTAAACTAGCCTTGTGTCCCTAGAGGAAAGCCCACTTGGTCCTCATGTATATTTCTTTTCATATGTTTTGAATAGTATTTTCTAGTATTCTGTTAAGGATTTCATTGTCTGTATTCATGAAGATTACTGATCTATAGTCAGTCCCTCCCTCCTTCCCTTTTCCTCTTCCTCTTCCCCTCCTTCTCACTCTCCCTTTATCTCTCTTTCTTGCCTTCCTTCCCTTCCTCTCTCAAGCTCTCACGCACTCACTATCTGGTTTCAATATAGTTGCCAATTAGCATGGGTCCTTGGTTTATAAAAATAAGAATTAAAACTGAGGAACAAATTTACAGGAAAAAGCTTTAATTGAAAAATCAGAGGAAGTATAGGAAAGGACTTCAGCTTAGGTAGCTGGAAGGACATACAGGAGTTCAGACTGGCCTATCTCTGAGGGCAGAAGGTCAGCTCTTACGGGTTCATGAGTGGCCTGGGGTCCAGTTGATCATTGTCTCAGTCAGAGATCTGGAATCTGATGCCAGAGATCTGGAATCTTTACAGTGGAGGGGTGGTTTCATTCTCAGGGAAAGGATTGTCTCCCTGTGTGATGGTCTTAGTCATGTGGAGTGCCATATTTTCTGGAATCTAGGTGATCACAAGTTTAGGACAATGGCTCCAGGCTTCTGGGTGTAGCTGAATGTCCCTGTAAACCTCTTATCTTGATAACCTCAACCTTGAAGGGAGCTGAGATCATGTAAATTCAGGGTTAATCAACCTTGTCCAGCCAGACTCCCTAAATGATCAATGCATCCCTATGCACATGTAAGGAAGGATTTTACTCAAGATCTACAACAGAGGATACAAAACAAAGGTCAAGCTTTGTTCTGCTTGTAGTTACCTACTGAGCATCTTTAGGCACAAGTGAAGAGTCATGGTCCTTACCAAGAATGGTTGACTGTCCCGGGATAATACACAAGTTATGTTTTTGAGAAGTCGCAGGCAAGAGCTCAGAATCTGCCTGTTTCCCATCCCTACGGTGGTCTCTATGTCATGACTGCCTCCGTATCACGGTACTACTTGCTCCATACAATGAACTGGAATGTGATGTTGCCCTTTCTGTTTTCTGAAAGGAATTATGTAGAGTTGGTATTGGTTCTTTTTTTTTCAATCTTTCATTGCCCAGTAAAACCACATGGGTCTGAAAATTTATTTTTCTTATGAAACTTGAAAGTTTTACATCAATGAATTCAATTTCCTTACTAGTTCTATGGAACTCTTCAAATTACCTGTTCAGAGCAGGCAAGTTGTGACAGTGTGTAGTTGAGCAAGTAAGTCTACTTGGTGTTGTCAGATGTGTGTGCAGCTGGTCTTCTTGATGTCTGTGGTGAGGCCTCTGGCGTGGGTATCTCTGGTTTCTCTTTTCTCTCAGTCTTGAGTTTTGTCACTATGACTTTTATGTTGTTTCATTGAATTTTCTTTATTATCATTTTCATTGTTTTCTGTTCTTTTGTTCCTGCATTTAAAAATGATTTGACAAATATATTTACTCACTTATAGAGTACAGAATAGCTCTACACATGTACAAAGGGGTCATTGTCAAATCGGGTCAATCAACATTTCAGTCTCTTCACATATTATCCTCTCTCTATATTAGAAACTTTCAAAATCTCTGGTTATTTTGAAATATTTAAATGTTTAATTAGTATAATTATGTAGAAAATTGTGTTACACATTGTGCTATCTAACCTTAGGGCTGCTCTTCTCATCCCTCATGCTTGGGTACTGTTCTCTCCTTCCTCATTACCCCCTGCTCTGCCCTACCCTTCCTAACCTCTGCTGACCTCTATTCTACTTTCTGCTGCTCCGTGATCACCTGTCTTTATGTCCACAAGTAAGAACATGTGGAACTCGTCTTCCGGGCCTGGCTTATGTCATTTAATGCAAAGTCCTGTGTCTTGTGGTGAATGCTTGCATGTTTTGCTCCTTTTCTATCTTATTGAGGTGGAATTTGAAACTGATCTGAGATGCCTTCCCTTCTAATGGGCACATTCAGTGCTACAAATTACCACAAGCGATTAAACAGAATGTGTGTTCTCTTTTTGGGTGGAATGTTCCATAAATAGTCCCTTTGTGGAACAGGGGATTTGGCTCAGTGGTTCTGGTGTCTGCCTTGCAAGTGCAAGGTCCCCAGTTTGATTCCTGGTAGCCTCATACAACAATGCCAGGTGTGGTGACTCATGCCTGTAATCCCAGCACTCAGGGTGCAGAGGCAGGAGGATTGCTGTGACTTTGAGGCTTGCCTGGGCGGCATAGTGAGCTCAGGCCCAGCCTGAACTAAAAAAGTAAGAGCATGTCTCAACAAAACAAAACAGTCCCTTTGGTTGGAGGTGTCAAGTTCTTCTGTGGCACTGCTGATTTCCTGTCTCTGTCAGTTGTTGAGAGATTTGCTAAAGTCTCCAGGTATAAGTGCAGATTCTTCTCCTTCAAATTACCCCTTTATCATTCTTCAGTGTTTTCTGTGGTGGTTTTCTTGTCCTGAACTGTTCTCTATCTACCTAATATTAATATATCCATGCTTGCTTGCCCTTGAATTGTTTGTATATTTCCATCCTTTTACCTTCATCTTGCCTGTGTCAGTATCCTGTGGATCTCATATAAATGTCTTTTAAAATCAATTGTGCCAACCTCTTTCTCTCTCTTTTAACTGGTGTATTTAGAAGATTTATATGTGTTGAAATTATTGGTATGTTCAGACTTATGATACTTCAGAATTTTTTTTTTGTCTTCATGTGAGTTATTTGGACATTTTAAGATTTCTATTTTCATTTACATTCAGTAGTGTTTTTGAGTGCATTTCTTTAAATAGATTTTTAAGTGGTTCTAGACTATATATATATATTTAATATATATATTTATACATATTTGTAAATATGTATAAATATATATTTATATATGTTTATAAATATATATACAAATATATTTATAAATATATATATGTTTGAGTTTATTATCTATTGTAATACTAATTCAAATAAAATGTATCCTTTTTGGGGGTGGTGGGTTAGCTCAGTGGTGCTACACCTGCTTGGAAAATACAAGGTCCTAAATTTGATCCCCAGTACCTAGGGAAAAAAAAATAGTATTCTTTTTATGACTTTATCTTTCTCCATTTATTATTATTAAATATTTCTCTGTCCATTTAGCAACACATAAAGGTATGTTATAATTTTAACTGTTAAGCATAATTTTAAAAATTTGAAGGAAAGTTTCTTACGTATACCATATTTTTTTTCCTACTATATTCTTTCCTTCCTGATGTACCAACATTGCCTCTCTTATTGTTTGTTTGGAGAAGTTTCTTTTTTTGTTGTTTTGTTTTTTGTTTTTTTTGAGACAGGGTCTCGCTTTGTGGTTCAGGCTGGCCCTGAGCTCAGCCTCTAACTCACATCACAGCAATCCTCCTGCCTCTGCCTCCCGAGTGCTGGGATTACAGGCATGAGCCACCACTCCCGGCACAGTGGTATGTGGTGCTGGTTGCTGCTGGAGTGAGTCTCCATGCCAAGTATTGTTATGTGGTTAATTGAGGATCGAATCTGGGTCCTTGCGCTTACAAGACAGGCGCCGGAACCACTGAGCTATATCCCTGGCCCCTGGAGAAGTTTCTTTAACCATTCTTTTAGTACAGATCTGTTGGTGACAAATTCTTTCAGTTTCCATTTATCTGAGACTATCTTGATTCCCCCCCCCCCATTCATAGACTGTTCTGCTGAATAGAATTACACATTAATAGTTCCTTTCTTTCAACATTTGAGAAATGCTGCATGACATTCTTTTGGCCTCCATGGTTTCTGATGAGAAAGTTATTCCAGTTGCTTCTCTCTTGTATGCAAAGCTTCATTTTCTCTGCCTCCTTTTGGAACTTTTTCTTGGTCATTAGTTTTCAGAAGTTTAATTATGAGGCATTTTCTGTGAATGTTCTTGTGCTTATCCTGTTTGGGATTCATTCATCATCTTGAATTTGTAGATATGTGTCTCTTGGGAAATTTTGAGTACTTTTCAGACCCTGCTTCTTCTGACCTTGTGAAATTCCAGTCGACTGTTATGTGTTTCGTTTTAGTCCTACAGCTCCCTGAGGCTCTGCTTATTTCCTGTCTGTTTTTCAATCTGTTACCCAGTTTGGATGGTTTCCATTTTCCCATATCCCAGTTCACTGTTTTCATCTATGCTTTCTATTCCACAGTGGAATCCATTCACTAAGCTTTTTATTTCAGTTATTATAATTTTCACTTCCAGCATTTCCGTTTGGTTCTTCGTCCTATATTTGCTTTCTTTGCTAAGTTTGCCTTTATTTGCTGCATCTTCTGCTTTCTTTTCTCTTACGAACATGTTTGTATTTGTTCCCAGCAATGTGGTTATTACAGCTGCATTAAATCATCTCAGTTACCTTGGTGTTGTCATCTACTCATGGCCTTTTCTCAGTTTGAGATATTGCTGATTCTTGGCATTATGGGTGATAGTCTACTGAAACATAGACACTTCTGGATGATGCTGTGAGATGCTGGTTCTTATTTAAATTTAATTCTTGCTTATGTGTTGTTTTTTGATGCTACCTCGGCAGAGAAGCTAGGTCAGGGACCCATCTCATTCTTGCCAGGTAGAGGTATGGCCTCTATTGATGCCCACATGGGAAGGTTCCTCTTGGTGCTGGGGTGCATGAGAGTTCTGGCTCTCTGTATGATCTCCACTGACACTGAGGTGTAGGGGTAGCCTTGCTGCAATGGAGTAGTGGTGCACATCCTGATTCTCTACTTGCTGTCTTCTGATATCAGCTTGTATGTGAGGAACAGTGCCTGTGGCTGCTAGGCGACTCTAGTGGTCCACACTGTTCATCTTGGCTCTATCAACACAGAGTAAAAAGGGGATTTCTTTTTCTAATGATGGGATGCCCTCGCTTTCTTCTTTGGCTTACATGACACCACCCTGGCAGGAGTTGAGGTACCTGGTTGGTTATAGGTAGGCAGAGTGGAAACCCAAGCTTCCTGCTTAGCCTTGCTGTGCATGAGCTCCCTGTTCTGAGTATCTGGCTGGCTGGAGCAGTTATTGCCTAAATGTCTGGTCCTACTGGACTATCCTTTGTTGTCCTTTGGCTATAGAGGCCAGGCTTTTGCTCTGGCTTTCCTCTCCCTGCTGGGGTCTCTGGAACCCAGGAGATAAGCAGAACATGGAGCACTCATACACATATATCCCTGGCTGCTTTGCCTTCTTCCTTGCCTTTCAGGGGTGTGTTTTCTGTATAGCATCGTGTTGGCTGGTCATACTTTGTGTGAGGAAGGGGAACAAGTGTGTCTCTTCCATCAGTCTGTAAGCAGGAGCACAGCCTCTGGCTTTTAGCTTAGAAGAACCAGAGTTTGCAGGTAGTTTAAACAAGGACCTCTCAGCAGCCATGTCTGATGGTGCCCTGGCCTTCTTATATCTTCCCAGGTCTGGAACCCTCTTCAGTCTCTCTGCTGTGGGCACCCAGAGCTCAGGCAGCGTGTATTCCAGAAAGCCTGTCTGCAGGGTTCCTCCTGCCACACTTGTGGTGAGTGAAAGTATGATTCCCTTATCCTTGGTACCTCCAAGCCTGGGCCATGGTGTGTGTCTGGGCCAACTCACCCCCTTTGGACTATGGTCATGGAAGCATCAGTTCAAGAGGTTGGACTACATGCTCATGTTGGGTGGGAAGAGGGGGGACAGAGTTGTCTTTGGGATCAGAGAAACAAAGCTGCCCTCTGGTGCCTAGCTGATCTACAAGTGGTGTGACCTGGATTGGGAAGGACTTAGAAGGAATGTGGTGGCTTAAAGCCCTTGGTCTGCTCTCGTCTCTTCTCTGTTGTGTCTTAGCCACTGCGCCTATGCCAGACTGAGTGTGGCTATACACAGGTGGGTAGTAGAACCGGTGTCTCCAGGTCCCTCGGCCATTGCCACATGTATCAGGCTGCACCTATTGGATCTCTGATAAAATACTGCTGCAATGCTCTGTTATTCTCCAATCTTTCACCAAGGATCCACTGTGAGTGCCCCGATGGGTCAGCACGTGACTTTGGAGCATTCATCTCTGTGATAGTAGTCACTAGTGTAAAGGGAAAAACAAGGAGAAAGGACATCTGTGCAGCCAGGAGTGCATGTGCTTTAGGGTCAGTCTCCTGGCTAGAGTGTTTTCACCATACCCATGCAGATCTTTGGGATGTGGCAGGGGACTCAGTCCTCTAAAAAGCATACCTCTCATCTTTGAAAAGGGCAGGAATCTTGCATCATGAGTGGTCTGGGAACCTGAGGCAGGGCCTGTTTAATCAGGTTGAGGTTATATGAGCTTTTCCCCATTTAGATCCTCAAGTGGCTCTGTTCTTCCCTTTCAGGAGCCTCAAAGATAGCTGTTCGCTTGGTGGCCTCTGAAGATGCCCCGAGTATGCTCCTGTGTTGGGATCTCACATCCTATAGCCAGGCATATCCCATTTTGCAGTGAGCATTGACCACAGGATAAGCCTTGGAGGATCTGGGGTTTCAAGTTTTGTGTACTGATCATTTCCTGCTGTGTCAGAAAATTGCCCTGGGAGGGAGGGATCTAGTTAGTAACCAGGATGTCACATAATTAGCAGCAGAAGGGTTCCACTTTGGAGTAATGGAATTAATTTACACTGGTGCTAATTCCCGTTGATGATTGAAGCCATTAAGACTAGGTGGAGTTGAGGACAGTGCCTTCCTGAAGTGTTCTGTTATTGTCTCAAAGAATTGTCACAACTTGTGGCATAATCAGCTCCCCTTCTAGTGCCTCATCAGATGCACAGACTCCTGATACTCCTTATACTTTTCTTGGGTGAGAGATGGCAATGGAGCTTCAAGGGTGGCCTGCCAGGGACTGTGTTCTGGGAAGACACTTGAGCATTTATCTCCAAAAGTGGCACCTGCTGTATATTGATTTTCTTTGGCCCGTGAACTATGGCTGTCCAGCCAAATCTTGCCAACTGCCTTATTTCTGTAAGTAAAACTTTAGTTTGTTGGGCCGGGGATTTAGCTCAGTGGTTCTGGCACCTGTTTTGCAAGCGCAAGAACCCGGGTTTGATCCCCGGTAACCACATACAATACTGGGCATGGAGACTCACGCCCAGCATTAATTAGATCACATACCACAGTGCCAGGTGGAGTGGCTCAGGCCTGTATTCTCAGCACTCAGGTGGCAGAAGCAGGAGGATTGCCGTGATAAGAGTTTGAGGCTGAGATCAGGGCCAGCCTGAATTACAAAGTGACGCCCTGTCTCAAAAAATCTAAAACAAAACAAAACAACAAAAAACCCTTTAGTTTGTTGTATTAAGGTAGGTATAACTTAAGTTATACCATTTTAATCATATTTAACTCCGTAACTTAGGGACCTTAAGTACAATCTATGTCTAGAATTTTTCTCCATAAGAAACTCTGTGTCCATGAGATAATAACTCCACATCCCCGCCTCCAGCCCCGAGTACCCCCATTCTTTCTGAGTGTAGTGTATGGATCTGAGTCTTCTAAGGAGCTCATATAATGAATCACACAATCTTTGTCCTCTTATATCTGATTTATTTCTCTTAGCATGATGTCTCCAGGGTTCATCCATATTCTCTGACCAAATGAAACTACATTGTATGGCTAAGTCATCTTTTGTTTATCTTGCCTATTAGAAGTTGATGGGCATTTGGACTGTTTCCACTGTCTAGTTTTCTGAATACCATTGCTTTGAGCATTGTATGTGACCATTATATATCTTCATTTCTTGTGGGTAGATATCCAGGAAGGGAATTGGTGGGTCTCCTGGGAGCACCATGTTCAGGATTTTGAGGAAATGCCATATGTTTTCCAGAGCTGGATGTCATTTCCCATTCCCACCATGGTGACCGGGGCTGCTGTCTCACCACCCTCACCAGTGTCTATCTTTGAACCTCCTATTCTCATAGGTGGGAAACACTGTCTCATCTTGAAAGATTTGAGTATGGGGTTAGGGATTTAGCTCAGTGGTTCTGGTGCTTGCCTTGTAAGCCCAAGGTCCTGAGTTTCATCCCCAGTAGCCACATACAACAATGCCAGATATAGTGACTCAATGCCCACCATCAATCAGAACCACATACCACAATGCTGGGCATGGTGGCTCACACCTGTAATCTCAGTACTTGGGAGGCAGAAGCAGGAAGATTGCTGTGAGTTTGAGGCTGAGTTCAGGACCAGCTTGAACTACAAAGTGAGACCCTGTCTCAAAAATGAAAACAAAACAAAAGATTTGAGTATGAACGACATGCCCAGTGTCATGTTGAGTCCCTTCTTTGTTCCTGAGGAGCTTTTATGGCCTGGCTGGAGGAACAGAGAGTGCTGCTTATGGCATGTCATGTATGGCTTTGCTGAAGAATGGGGTCTGTAGAGGCTAGAGTGGCATCCCAGTGCCACTGCAGCGTGCCACTTGGGCACATGGTGAAGCGTGTTGGAAGGTCCCCAAGCTAGAAGCCACTTTGCTGGGGACAGAGTTACGACATCCCCAGGTCCTCAACACAGTCTGGTCCTGGATGCTTTCTCAAACGCATGCTGGTAAGAAGCCTGTCCTTGGGACATTACTCTTGGAGCCCAGGAACTTCCAATGCCTGAGTGGCTCTTGGCCCATGTTCATGGCAGGAGGTGCCATCTGAATCTCTGTGTGCCCCAGGCCTGAGCCTGCTGCCTAGGCAGCTGGGGGAAAGGGTGGAATGCACTGAAGTGCCATGGTCAACCCACAGCCCTGAGGTGTCCAGAGCAGCATGTCCAGGTGGGTGGAGAGGAGTCCATGGAGGCTCCTGGGAACACAGAATGGTAGAACTAGGGCTGGCCAGTGATCACTTGCTGCTCCCCTAACCCCCATGGCCACTGAGACCCCGAGTGCACATGTCCTGTTTTGGTACAGAGACGAGACCACCCTGGGTCCCTGGTTCTTTGTCCAGCACTAGTGGCCTGAAGCTGCATGTGGGAGCTTGGGCATGGGGAGAGGCTGTCTTGCTTCAACTTCCCTATGGCCCTGTAGGCTTCAGAAGGAGGGTCTTGTAGGAGCTGTGGGTCGGGAAGGAAGAGCCTGTGTCTTGTGGGAAGGTGCTAGAGCCCAGGTAGACACATGTTGGTTGGCACTTCTGGGCTGCCAGCCATGCCATGGACATGGGGCAGTTTGACCAGTGCCAGGCTACTCCCTCTTGCCAAGACACGGTTGTGGCAGCACGGTGGTGGAACTGGCCCACAACCTGGAGATATGCTGGCCACTGTGCATGGAGCCACCCTATGGGTCCCTAGTAGTCTTCTCAGGGGCCGTTCAAGAACACAGTTCTCACAGCATCCCAGTGAGTACTGCATGGCACTGCACCACCTGGGGGAGGGGCTCAGTGTGTGCCTGGTGGGCAGCAGGTGGTCAGACCCCTACTAGCTCCTACCTGTGCTTCTTGGACAGGAGCAAGTCTCTGATCTGCAGAGGACAATGTAGAATACTGAGCAGAGCACCATCGTCATTTAGTCTCTGCCACCCAAGGAGACAAGGAGATGGGTTTCGTGGGAAGTGTTTAGTCTCTGGGGACCATTTCTTGAAGGAATCTAAAGGCTCTAAGTCATGACATGTTCTGACTACAAAGGAGGAAGCCTGGATTATATGTGTCAGGAGGAAGAGACACTTTTTCTTTGCTCAGTGATAAAGGAGGGATATTGTGCCCCAGGGGACTCTGCTGTTCATAGCTGTGTGAACTCTTCTGTACCTGCAGAATTTTGACTTCTGCAGGTGACATTAATGACATATAGAGGTCAGTGGCATTAAAGATTTGATTAGGCTTCCTGAGAGCAAGGCCCAGGGCAGCACCTGACTTGTTCATCGGCAGGATCAGGAGCTTTGCTGGGGTTTTGTGGACTCCTCATGGGTGGGGCAGGGCGAACACCTTGGGATAGAGCCATCTGAATCATTCCAGTGACCTTTGGCTGGGGGGCGGGGGGCTCGAGTTGCCTGGTCCCAGGCCCTGGGATGATTTGGGAGAGGGAGACAAGGAGAGTCTGGCTCACAGTAGAGGTGGCTAAGGGAACTATCTTTTCTGTGGGAGATAACCAGAGAGTGGCCGTCTCTCCCCAGCTCTATAAGGTCCCGGGATATCAGAACGTTGGAATATACAGAAAATACAGCCAAGCTCCATAGAGTTTGCTTATTTACAAAACTGCTGTGTGTTTCAATGGGAGGCACAGGCTCAGGAGAAATGGGGACAGGGAGGGAGAGCATTTACAGAATGAAGGGCAGGTAGGCTGCTTAAGTATGTGCCAGCCTCTTCCCATGGCCGGTCAGGTGCCAGGAGCAAGCGAGTGCCATGGTGAAGGCGACTCTTCTCCCAGCCGTGTGCTGCCCGTGTTGTGGGCTTTGATCTGATGAGGTCCTGCTCCTGGGAGAGCAGCGTGAGACTGTGTGTGAGCTGCGGGTTTGTCAAGGTGTTGTTTCTGATAATGAAGGATGGGGGCAAATTGTTCTCCAGAACCAAGGGGATAGAATTGGGGTGTGCTGGTATCGGTCACAGAGAGGTGTTGCGTGATGACACCTGCTGGGCTGGGAACACTGAGGATGCAGCAGGGAAAGGAACAGGGTTGAGGGAGGGGTGATGCAGGCGGGCTGGGCCAGGGTGATTCATTCACGCAGCCCTTCATCCATCTGTGCAGCACGGCAGACCCAGCAGCTCCGCTGTGCTCCCCTCTCGCCAGGCCTGTGTGTACAGTTACTGCCATCTTGGAATGGGGTAGAGTGTGTGGGGAAGGACAACAGCTAGGTGGCTTGTGTGTACCTGTGCATGTCATTTTGTGTGTATCCCATGTAACAGGCAGTGAAACTACTTGGGGAAACTGGTGGGGAGGGGGAGCCATTTAAGTCTATACATGTTAGGGGTTGGGAGGGATTTGTAGGCAAAGGAGCTGCCTGGAACTACTTAGGGGCTGGGATGGCTCAGAATTGGGTTTATTATTGGGGCTGGTGATGATTTCAGTGGAAAGGAGTGTAGGATGTGAGCTGGCCTGGAAAAACTCTAGGCAGAAGGGTGACAACTCACATAAAACCAGCCTTTGGAGGCTGCAGGCTGGTCATGGTAATGTGTGTTTGGAGGTGATGCCAGGCCCAGGTCCCCAGCTCCCCTCCAGGGCCCTCCTGTTATCCTGACTTTCGAGTGGGGATCCTCTGGGAGGATACTGTAGGCCATGTGGGAACAGCCTTTACCAGGGCTGGCCTTTGTCCTGTCATCCCAGGCCTGCTGTAACCAGGATTTCCAGCGTTAGGCCCTGAGGTTTCTCATTCTCAGAGCTGGGCTGTGCCGGGGAGGAGGGAGGTGACAGGTGTGGGGAGGTCACCACTGCACCTTCTGCAGGTATGGCTTTGAGCATCCAGGCAGCCTCGTCCAGGTGATGGTGGGCGAGAGTTCCAGCGCTGGGTATTGAGGCGGCAGCCCCAGGCTGCAGTGGGCTTCATTATTCATGGAAACTTCAGAGAACCGCTTGACTTCAGTTTCAAGTGTGGATTGAGGGCAGACGGTCATGATATGTGTCCTTCTGAATGTCCCAGCCAAGGACTGTGCTGCCTTCTCACAGCAGGGCTCCCTCTTCGTGGAATAGCATGGTGGCTGGGTGGACGACAGCCACTTTGGCAGGTTTGTTTCCTCTTGGAAGGGGTGTAAGTCTGAGACATACAGAGGTAAGATTTTTGCTTTGGCTTTAAAACCAGACCTGAGGACATTCTTGAACAGCTTGTTTAAATTGCAGAGTTAAGATCTCATGCAGAGGAAATAGATGAAATGGAATTTATCTTTTTAGCTGGCTTCTCCAATGCTTCTGCAGCAGACTACACTAGTTAAACTGTTTCTGAGAGCAACTTGTAGGGTAAGAGAGCATTTTCACAATTACATGTGGTATTTATGTTTGAGTTTCATAGCAGCCAAGGCAAAAGGAGATGGGGTAGCGTAATAGAACTGCCAGATATCAGTTCACCTAGAGAGTAGACTTTTTGGTGTTTAAAGTAGACTTTAATCTAGGAAGATGTCTTTTCAAATAACAAGGTATTTTGCAAAAAAAAAAGTTTTCCAACACCTTGGCCTTATGCTGGAGGCATAAGGAAAACAGCTTTAGGATGAATACTAATCCATGCTGGTTTGGTATGTTGCCCTGGCCTGCTTTGAAGTGGTTCTGATACGGAATTGGAAGACCTGTGAGCAGAGGGGGCTTGGACAAGTGCAAAGCTTTCCACAGGGCAGTGATGGCTGAGGGAGAGTCAGGTACATACCATGCAATTGCATTTATGTGATGTCTCCCCACCCCCACACACCTGCAGAGGAGAAAGTGTATGGAAAATTGATTCATGGTTGCAGCAAGCTGGGGAAAGGGTGGTGGCTAAGGGAATCTTTTTTTTTTTTTTTTTGATGTAATGCAAGTGTTTGAAAATCAATTGGTGTGATATTCACTGAGTTGTGTTGCTCAGATGGGTGGATTGTATGGTGTGGGAATTCAGCTCAAAACTTTTTTAAAAAAGAGACTGCTTTTTTAAATTGACTGACACAGCTGCTGCGCGCTGGACTTGGTTCAGAGTTGAGGCCAAGAGTGTAGAATCGTTCATCTGCTTGAGACACCAGTGGGTGCTGACACTGTGAGCCCCAAGAGCTGCAATGACCCTGGACACCCCAAGTGTCCAGTGGCTTCCAGGGTGGGCCCTATCTGTCATCTTTGGGTCTATGATGAGTACTGTGCATGTACTTTGCACCCCAGGGGTGGGGACAGCAAAGGGGATTAAGTCATAATTTGTTACCTTGAGGCTGGAGGCCTGAAGCGCGACCTTCAGGAATGGAGCAGACGGGCTCCTGTGACGCACAGAGCCCAGCCAATGGCAGGAACTGAGCACAAGGAGCTACAAGCTGGCGTCAAAGTGTGTGTGAATTCACTGTGGCTTACAGGTGTAGTCTGCCAGGTAGATGAGGCTAAGTTGTTGTACATGCAAATAAAATTAGAGGAGGTGGATATATATAAGTGAAAAGAACCTTCCAGCAAAGGCGAGACATTCTTGTGTGAGACTTGGATGAGCCTAGATGATTTGTAGCTGGTTTTACAGAGCAGATTTGGGGTGGAGGCTTGTTCAGGCTCCTGGAGCAAAAGTCCGAGGGGGCTCTGGCATCTGTTACTGCCCTTTCTTGTAGGCTCATTTTTGCTTTGTGGATAAAACCTTAGCTGCATTTTGGTAAAACACTGAAAGTAAAGTAGAACTTGCTGATTCCTCCTTTCTGTGATAAGAACTCGGGGTTATCAGAGACTGTAGTTCACTCAGACAAACAGACGAAATTCTAACATTGGAGGCCCTGCCCATCTCGAGCTTTCCAGGATAAAACTCAAGGTGTGCAGTTGAGACGAACTGCCTTGTCCTTCCTCCTTTTCTCTCTCAATGGCTGATATCTTTATTGTATTACAAATTATCCAAGATTTGGCTGGGTCATTGCCAGTCTTTTGGGGGCCTACAGTTTGCTGTGGTTCCCCAGTGGTGGCGATGGAGATAATGTCATTCACCAGTATGTCAGGTGTAGGCAGGTTGAGAGGGACTGCCAGCACCTACCTGGATTTTGCTAAATATTTATGTTCCCCTCTCTCTCTCTCTCTCTCATATATATGTATGTATTTATTCTCTGTGATAAAACTGTGCATATTATCCTTCTGGGGCCATCTCTTCTGAGTGTTTTCAGAAGAACTGATGCAAATGCTGTCATCCCAGCACTTTGGGAGGCTGAGGCAGTAGGATCAAGAGTTTAAACCCAACCTAGTCAACTCTGCTATAACCCATCTCAAAAAATAAAAAGGGAAGAAAGGGAGGGGTGGGAATATAGCTCAGTGCAAATGCCCTTGGTCCAGTCCCTAGTCTTGCCAAAAACAAACAACAAAATCAAACAACAAAAAAAAACCTGATTCAAATTTACTGAACAAATGAGAATCTAAGTGAGGGGCCATGGAGTGTCTGGGTGTCAGGTGTGCAGCTCAGCCATTGCCCCCACTCATCATCTTGTCCTGTGCATGGGATTTCACAGCAAGAGAAGAGACAGTGAGGGAAATCCCAGGGGGGGTGACAGAATCTCCACACTGACTTCCTCTCTATCCCTCTCTGCCTTTCAGGGTTATAAGCGGATGAGCCTCTGAAGAGATTCCATTGGCTTATTCCTCACCTTGCATTCATGGTTAAAGTAGTTCTTTGGCAACAGGCAGGGATCTAGGGAGGAGCCACACACTACTGCTGTCCTTGGGGGACGGGTCAAGGAAAACACAGTACTGAGCTTTAGACTGGAGCCACCTTGTGAGAGACAGTGACGTCAGCCTCAGGGGTCCCTCAGGATCCTGCTTTCTCCTAGAATCACCAGGGCAGCTGGCATGGGAGTGATGTGTGGAGTGGAGAGTAAAGTGTGTCCCCTTCCATGCAGTTACAAATACCAGCACTGAAAACTTATGGGGAGCAAATCTTGCAAAGTAAGACAGTTCTGTCTCACAGTTGGGACTGAGTGCATCCTGAGGCACAGATCAGGGGTCAGGGCACACAGAGGGCGTCTGGGTGGTCCTGGAGTGGCTGGCCTGTCCTCTCTTTCTCTCTTACTTAACCAGAAGCTTGGGATTCTTCTCTTCTCCTGGACCTATTTTCTGTAGTGACAATGCTGTCATTTCCCTGCTGGCAGCCCTGTCATCCTACCAGACAGAGGTCCGCAGGGCCACAAGTGACCTGAGCCATTGGTCTGATTTCCCGTTCAGTGGCCTGCAAGGATGAAGAGTCAGACAGGAAGCAGGGGTGACAGGGTGAGAACAAAGCATTTGGTCAGGAGCTACGGACACTGGGTCAGTATGGACTGTTGGATGTGGCCAGTGGGTCATCCCCTTGAGTGACAAGTGATTAACAATAATGTTCCCATTATTGTGTCCCCGGGACCCTACATTTATAAGCATGACTTGAGGTCCTCAGCAGCCACCACCTCTGAAATCTCCCAGAAGCCTGTGGCCATATGGTGTCTTTTGTATCAAAACTTCTCGCGTTGCTGCCTCGGAGAATTTGGAAAACAGAAAGAGGGCCAGTCACTTATTCCCAGTGTCTGTCCGGGAGGCACCTGGGCTGTTTCTTCCTCGATGGTCTCCCAGGGCAGGGTGGTGCTCCTCCTGCCTTCTGGGCACTTCTGGTGTTGACAGAAGAAGTGAAAGTTGAAGTCAGGCGAGAGTGCAGGATGTGCTCTGGCTGGCTTCTTGCTCATGGGCGGTCACTGCTGTCTGCAGCCCAGCCAGGAGGTTAGCTGTGGCCATTGTGTTTAACGAGAGTGGACACAAGGTGGTGGGTGTGAAGGGTTCAGGAACTTGGTGCAGCCTGAGGGCAGGTGTCAGTGGCTCTTGGGGATGGTGGGAGGTGCTGTCTAGGAATGTACTCCCTCAAGAGCGGAGATAGCTCTGATGTGATGCCTTGGAACCCTGTGACGTTGGGAAGTGAGAATGTTAGCAGACAGTGCGGCACGGGAGCGATAGACAGGCCTCGGGTCTGCAGACTCCGCGCCCAATGATTTACTAATTGACTTTTCATCCAGGATGAAAGTGTTGCATCCCATCAATCCTTCCTGCTGTCACATGACTTCTTCTCTCTGGGTCCAGGCAGGCCCTGTATTTTGATTGCGGATGTGTTATCATGACAGGCTCTGCCCCAAGACAGATACTCAGTAAATATTTGTTGATGGAGCCACTGAACAAAGTGAGCCCATAAATTCACTCACAAATAGATTTTTTTCTCCCTCTGTACTGTGATCACTAAATTAGAGATTGCAAAGCCTATTGCTGGTAGCTGAGACCTGCTGGTCTCTGGGGTCTGGTGGCTCAGGGTGAGTGTGTGGGACCACAAGTTCCTAAGTGCACAAATGGCCCACGCAGGGTGCAGCTGAGGGAAGAGACTTGCTGTGAGCTCTATGCCCAGCACTTAATATGGATTAAACATGGCTGTCCCTGGGGAGACAGTTTGGCATCTCCTTTGAAAATTAAATATAGAATTGATGGTAGTTTCCCTACTGGATATACACCCAGGAGCAACGAAGACGTTTGCACAAAAACTTCGGGGTGGATTTTGCTACCAGAATTCTCCTCTGTGGCCAGCTGTGCAATCAGCTCCACTGTCTGCATCTCAGAAGAGGATAAACAAACGTGACTTATCCACACATTGCAGCATTATTCTGTTGTGTAAAGAGACCAAGCCCTGACACAAGAGACACTGTGGAAAAACCTTGAGGACATTATCCTGAGCAAAAGAAGCCAGTCACAAAAGGCCACATATTCTCAGCTTCCATCAGTATGAAATTTCCCGAGTCAGTCATCCAGGGAGACAGAAGGCAGATTTGTGGTTGCCTGAGGATAGGCGTGGGAAAGGAGCACTACCTGCTGATGGATATGGGGCTTCTAGGCCCATAAAGTGTTCTGAATTGGGTGATGGTGATAATTGTACAGCATAGCCGACAAGCATGGAAGTTTTATACCTGAAAATAATTTACAGCCCCACTTTGATACTTGACTGCTTTGAAACTCATCACATTCAGTACTCAGTGCATTTTGACCGGAAATTTTTTTTTTTTTTTTTTTATGTTTTTTGAGACAGAGTCTCGCTTTGTAGTTCAGGCTGGCCCTGAGCTCAGTCTCAAATTCACATCACAAAATCCTCCTGCCTCTGCCTCCTGAGTGCTGGGATGACAGTGTGAGCCACCACGCCCGGCACTGTGGTATGTGGTGCTGATTGCTGCTGGGCGTGAGTCTCCATGCCAAGTATTGTATGCGGTTACCAGGGATCGAACCTAGGTCCTTGCGCTTGCAAGACAGGCGCCTGAACCACTGAGCTAAATCCCTTGCCCTTGACCTGAAAATTTCATTCTGATATTCATTTGTTGGGTAGTTGACCCTTACCCACAAACTAGAAGTCATCAGGTGTCAGTTGCCTTATTTGCTACCCTTTCCAGCCAAAACTGTTTGCTACTTGCTGTTCTTGGTACATCTCACCTCCTGGAAGCAATTAAAGTTGAGTACCAAAGTACTGCTGTATATTATTTGAATTTTATGTCATTATGATAAATGGCTGAAGAAAAAAGCCTGAAAGAAAAAGTGTTTGCCTTTAGGAAGAGCCATGTGTTTTGAAATGAATGCTATTTTCCCAAGCAAAACACATTCCACCTAGAATTCTGCTGTCTTCTCAGAGCCCTACTGTCTCAACTCTGTCCCCAGCATTGTGTCTTTTTTCTGGGCAAGGTTCCCTGCTGGCTCTCATGGCTGCAGGTGATTGGAATTATGCCCCACAAGGTACAATGCTTGAGTAGTCAGCTCCTCCTCGGGTCTTCAGTGACCAGATGTATTTGAATGTCATTTGAGGGAGTAGGGTAGCATGCGGGTCTGGACAGTGTCCCTGACTTGCGCATCTATCCTGTATCCACTTTCTGGGGGAACAGCTTTCTGTAGGCTGCTTCTTGGAAGAGAGTTGACTGTTTAGGTCCTTGTGCGATGTGGCCTGAGCACTGATTGGCAGAGCACTGCAGCCGAGAGCCTTGTCCACGTAGCAGGTGTTGTTTCTTTCGGGTCCAGCTCCTGTTTGCCTGGTACAGAGAGCTGCAGATCCTGGCTTCTTTTGCATGGTGACTCCACATCACCACTGCATAATTTAACAATGCAAGTTGTTTTCTTTTTTCTTTTTTTTAATTTTTAAATCTTTATTGGTACATTACATATATGCATCATGATTGCACTCCATAATGGGGACTTGTACCAGTATAAGACACAATTTAATTCTCATTTTTCCCATAGCCCTACCCACCCTACCGACCCCCCATATACATAAAATTTGTTTCCTTACTTTTTTGTTACAATCTCATCATTTTTCCCCCTCCACCCTATTTTACATTGAGCGTTTTCTATTTCACAATGTATAACATACAATTCTAGGACTCATTTACATCTTTATTTTCTCATACCAGAGAAAAGATGCGATATGTACCTATCTGTGGCAAGTTGTTAATTCTTAAGTACATTTGCCATCTATTGAGTCTGACTTGTGCTGTGGTGCTGCGATTCTAACAGAAAGATAGTGTTTACCCTATAGAGTAGTTTACAGAGTACAAGTGTTTGTTTTGTAAGGTGGAAATTAAGGCTCCCATTTGATAGATGGATGGCAAAGTTTGAGTTTCAGCTTTCTGAAGGTCACACAGCAAATGACAGAACCAAGATTGGGCTATTGTTCCTGTGGGTAAGTGATATACTTGATCTCCCGTCATTGGTGACTTCTTGGGGGCTCCTGGCACCTCCTGGCCTGATGCACTTCTCTCTCACAGCATGGACTTGGCTACAGCATTGTACAAGGCGCAGTCTGTGTCTATCATAGTGTAGTTGGTGACTGAGGCAGAGTAGGGTAAAGTACAGCGAAAGGGGCAAGACATGGTTATGGGTGCTGGGCTCTGTGAGCCCACCATGAACGTGTGGCCCCCAGAAGCAACAGCCACATGAGCACGGCCAAGAGCAGCTCTGTCTTGGCAAACCCACTGCCTCTGCTCCCTGCTTATGTACAGACACATTGCTCATCCCACCTGGCTTGTCTACCTTGAACAATGATTTTACTCTTTGAATTTTGCACAAGCCTATCTTCTGGACAGAAGGCCTGAGAGGTCTAAGGGCCACGGTCTCTGGCCTCTGCCCTTGCAGTCTGAGCCCCAGATGACCTAGAAGGTTGGCCACAGTCTCCTCTCAGAGCTGGTAGACAGTGGGCAGGAGAAGGTTCTGGATGGTATTGTGAGGAAAGCAAGCTAGATGCCCTCTTGGAAATCCTGAGAATTCTATTGCTGTGTGTCAGCCTGTGACCAGAACAGGGTACCTACACCCCAGCTTCAGGCCCTTCCAGGCCATGCAAAGGGGAAAGATCCTGAGGTTATGATTTTGATGGGAAGACTGCCAGGATAGTGGTTCCTGTGTCCACTTGGATCCTTTTCAGCATTCTTGATAACACAGAGGTAAATAGGCAGATTCAGGTCCATGTTCCCAAAGGCCTAGTACTGGCCACCTGTGAACACACAAGCATTCAGCAGCATTGTTAGCAGCTATTGTACCTATTGTTGAACTCGGACTCCTCTGCTGAGTGAGGTTGCAGGCAGGGTGGTATGCCTCCTTTCCTGGCTAAGGTAGCAATGAAACTGCATTGCTCCAGGTAGACTAGATACCTGACACCTGAAACTTAAAGGAGAAGTTTGTTTTGGCTCCTGATTTTGGAGAGGTCAGTCCATGATCAGCTGGCTCAGCACAGAAATGGCATGGCAGCTAGGCATGGGGGAGGAAAGCCACTCAGACTGAGGCATCTAGGAAATGAGCCTAAGAAGTGATCATGGACATAATATAGCCCCATCACACTCAGGACCTGCCCAGACACACCCAGAAGTATGCCTGACTAACCACCTATGGCTTCTAAGCCAGTCAAGTTGACAACTAAAATTAACCATTACAAACTATTCTCAGTTTTCTTAAAACCAGTTTAGTCTTTTCAGTATATAATCTCATGTCTGAATCACTTTGGTATATATTTATATGGGATTGGTTAGCACTCCTCGGCACAAAACAGGAATGAATGCAATGTGTAAAAATGAAACCCCTTATGGGTTTCTACCCGCCATGGAAACCAGGTCATATCAAGGTCATGTCTGACCTTAGGATTAGCCACCATGTATTCACGGGATATTGGCTCTGAAGGAAGCAGTTAATGGCCAAGCAATCTGGACCTCCCACCCCAGCAATGAAGGGGCACCATCTACTGGTTGGGTTTTCTGCTGGAGCCCAAGCATGTCTTGTGATCCTTGCATCGTATGGCTGTAGCTCAGCAGATCCCATGATAGCAGAAAGAGCTGCTGTTGTCCACCCCCTAGTCAAGTTACAGAACTTGGCTTACTTTGTACAGATTAAATCTGTAGGAAAGTTTATTAGAAAGTGTTTTAGCTCACTTCTCCAGCTGCTCAATTCTTCATTGCTTTGTCTCTCAGTAGACATTTTAATTTCTTGTAGGTTGGCTCTGTAGACACTTGGTCATCCCATCAGATGAAATGGTCGTTCCATCCTTCACACCTGTTTGTAAAATGTTTCAGACTTTATTGGCTATTGCAGTTCTGCACCTTCCTTACCTCTGGCTCTGCTTGCATCTTTCATCTCTGCTTGTCCTTAGATATTACAGTTAACTATGCCTAGATTCATGACTAGATTCCAGTTTTTAACATTTCATGGTGTGGTTGTAATTCATATGTCTTGCTGTCAGGTAAATCTGGATCACCAGTGGTACATGTATGACAGTCCTATCAGGTGGTACAAGTCACCCGATGAGGTAGTCATGCATGTACCACCAGTAGTACAGGCTGGTGGGAATGTAATAAATGATACTTTGTTAATACAAGTGCAGGGACCTAAGGGAGATAGAACATAGGGGTATGAGGTATGATGAGAAGCTGATAGTGGCTGAAGCCGGTGCTGCGCGCCTTCTACCTTCCTGGGCACTCCCTGGCCCCCACCTCTCACCTTAGCCTCTAGTACTGATTTGCAGTGAGCCAATGACATTGAGTCTGGCAGGTTCCCATCACTGAGTTGTACTCGAGAGTATTTGGTGTCCCATCAGGTCAGCCACCTATGGACAATGCTTAGACGTGGCTTCAGAGACCACTGTGAGTACACAACTTGTCTCTTGAGTTACCCAAATACTTAGGCTTCACTCTAGGAGTTAATGGTGACAGTCTGATGGTGTGAAGGCTTTTAGGTCTCTCTGCTATGGTTTCCAGGGATGTAGGCATGAGCTCACTCTTAGTTCAGCCATTCCAGCCAATAGCCTTGTGATGAATTGGACTATACCCCTCACAGTTCATGGGTAGAATTTACTTGGAGTTTGGGTCTTTAAAGAGATGATCAATAGACTGAGTTCTTATCAAACAAGCCTAGTTACCTTGTACGAGAAGATCAGGACTAGGACACACAGAGGGACATGTGAGGACATGGACACACAACCATCAGAACACCATGTATAAGCTAAAGAGAGGCATATGGAGCACACTTCTCTACCCTCCAGACAAAGCACGCCCTGCTGACACCTGTGCCCTATCTCTGCACATGAGACAACATGTATGTAGCATGAGATGGCAAGGGCCTTTTTACAGTGCCCCAGGGACATGTGTCCAATGCTGAGGGTCCTGGAGAAACTGGAGACATCTCAGGGAGCCAGGAAAGGTAGGGATGGGCTCTCCGATCCTGCCTGCCATGCTAGAGACCTTTGAGCTTGGGGAAATGTGACCCTTTCCAGGCCTTGGTTTTCTGGTATTAGGATGGTGACTGCAGTGGCCCCTCTCTAGGATCCTGAGGAGTTTCAGATGTCCTGCTGTGGCCCATCCTATGGTGTGGACTATTCCTGCTGACTGCAGGTGAGGGCAGGACGGGAATATCTCCAGGCAAAGAAGTGGTCCCTCTTGGCTCAGAATTCCTGCGAGGCTGTGTTATGGTAACCACAGGGTCTATGGGCTGGAGCTCCGTGTGGGCCAGCAGAAGCCCTTGGTCTGTTGCTGGGGGAGCTGCCACTGTTCTGGGTCTTGCATATCTTGCCTGGCTGCTCATGGACCTAACAAGGCAGCGACTAGAAGATGGACCTCATTCCACCCTTCTCCCTAGTCCTCTCTAGGTACGCAGGTCAGAAGAGCGAGCTGCACTGGCTTCTGTTGGAATTAGATGCCTAACCTTCAAGAAGCAACATTCCTCCCTCAGTGCTGTCAGACTTTGCAAAGACACTTCAGTGTTTCCTTGGCTGCTGCAGACGATTTGATTAAGGAGGCCTTATTGCATTCTCTGGTTCTTTCTCCTGTCACCCTTAGGAGTGGATGGTGTCCTGGTAGCTTAGCAAAATCTCTAGGAAGGGGAAAGCCTTAATGAACATAGATTTCTTTGCAATTTGCATTTGTAAGTGAATGTTCTGATAGTGACTGAAGCAGAAAGTCTGAACCTGGGTTAAATCATTTTTCCAAGGAAGGTAGAGCTCTGCCACTTGGATCGGATCTGTCCTTGGTACTTCCTTCATTTAGAAAATTGTTGTGAGGACTCAGGCCTTGGCCTTTCTGTTTGCAATGGGAATATCCTGGGATGTCACGGCACCACCTTGCTCCCTTCGGGAGACTGGGTTCCAGCCAGCAATCGGTGTCATGGATGTGAGTTATGATGGAGTGCGGGATGCATGTAAATGGATTCTTGGGAACATGGGCTGGAGCTCACAGCAGTGAGCATAGATCTGGTGTGATAGCAATAGAGGGTTCTTTAGGGCTGAGTAGCCTCCCTCTAGTCTTTCGTACTCCAAATTCATCGAAGTCCTGACCTGTGCTGACATGTCTAGTGTCTATCATTAATAGTGATCTCACCAGTACTAAGCAGTAAAGGAGGAGTTTGTGTGTCCAACTGCACCAAGTGCTTTCTCTATGTCTCCATTTTAGTTTTCAGTGCCTCCTTCTCCAGGTGCAAAGGCTGGACACCCATCTCCCAGACAAGTGAGACAGAGGCAGATAGGATGTGATTCTCTTAGGCCAAAGGACTGGGGTGCTATGGTGCTAACTGGCCCACACAAGTGCCTTCTTGGGAGCTGCACATCCACTGCCCTAGGAGGCTGGGCCCCTGCTTCAGAGGGTGGAGACAGTGCCTATCTGCAGCCATCACTGAGTGGAACATTCTTGGAGTCTGAGGTTTAATTTTCCACACTGTAATCAACGTGTCTCTTCCTGGGCAAGTGGTACAGACCCCCTCCTCCTCCGCCTGACTGAGTCTGAGGTGTGGTTGACAGTGCCAGCATCTATTGGGATTCTGCAATGCTTCAGGGCCCTGTCTCCATACTCAATGGTGCCCATTACCACCTCCAGGCCCAGGCTATTGAACACATAGTAGGGAGCGCAGGAGGAGCTGGGGTCCTTGAGCCTTGTGCCAGCAGCACCTGCAATTGGCCTTTAAAGAAAGTTTGTTGTCTGTATAGAAGCAGCACAGCTGTCATCTCCTTGTTCCACACCTGGACATTTGCAGGTAGCTCCGGGAGTGAGAACCTCCTTTGCTAGTCACATGGTTTCTCAGCCATGTGCTCATGGCTCTCCAGGGGCTGCACCTGCACACACCTAGTTAGTGAACTCATGTGTAGGTGACAGGTTAGACCAAATTCTTCATAGTTGGTTCAAGATTGAGAAAGCAGGGCTGAGGCCCGAGACTCTTAATTGTTCTCCCCATCCCTTCTCTTACCCTCTTGGTGAGCCCTTCCCTTAGACTCTTCATGCTCTGCATTCTGAACTTAAAACCTGGTCTGGGGAAGAGTCCAAGGAGCTTTACAGCTTCCTTTAGGACTATCCCCTCATGAGGAATAGTGAGTCTGCAGTCTGGACTTGGGGGAGGTTGGGCAAGATTCCAAGATTGCCTTGGAGACCAGGTTGTTGAGTAGCCTTTAGATGCCCCACTCCCTGCCCCCAGCATTGGTGGCTCATGTACAGTCATAGTGGCACTGTCCCAGGTGACAAAGGGCTCACCATTGCACATGCACTAATTGGTCATCTGTGGGACACCAGGGGTGAAAGTAATGCCCCGGAGCTGGAACAGGATGCCAGTACTTAGTGGAGGTGGGATAGGATGAAAAGAAATACAGGTGGGTAGAAGCACCACAAAGAAAACCATAATTAGTATATATGTGTAGTATATAATGATTACATTCTTCATGGGGAGTTGGTAGGTGTACACAACACAATTTAATTGTTTTTTATACTCTGTACTCATTGTCTTAGCACTGTACCTGGTTGTCAAGGTGATTTATGTGGCCTGGGTAGTCCTCTCTCGGTTATTCACATACTTGCACCTTTTTATATGGCAGTTTACAGATGGTAGCGATGCTTCTGTCCCCTTTCAGGAAATCCACCCCACAGGGAAAATATACTGCAGGTCCTGGTTGGAAAGCCCAGTCAGAGGGACCCAAGTGTGTTGAGGGGGAGGGAGTTGATGTGGGCTGTTGTGGATCGATTTGCAAAGGTGAAATCGGGAGTGAGAGCCAGGGCCTTCATGTGGGAGGGGCTACTGCCTCCTGCTTTGAAGACATTGACAGTTTTGAAGCCCAGACAGAGCAGCTTCCTATGTGTAGTGGGAAATGTCAGTGCTGTTTTATCCCCTCATACCCATAGTTGAAGGTCCCGGGCTCCCGTCACCCACTATTACAGAGATTGTAGCGGACTCGGGGAAACCACCATTCTACCTGCTTCTCATTCTGTGGCTCTGGGACTCAGGTTGGCTTCATCACTAGGCCACATAGACGCCAAACTTCCCCCATCCCCTGGGCTTTCTCAGTACATGGTGATCTCAGGTGGGCAGGCCTTTTGCCCAGGAGCTAGCCTCTGAGAAGGCTCAGCTCAGAGGGTCCCTGCTTTGCTTCTGCTACTGTCTGAGTCAGAGGGCACAGGGTAGACCAGCCCAGACCCCAGAACTTGGAAACAAGACCCTGTCTCCTGAAGGGACATGTTGGTGCAGGCTGTGACCACTTTGAATCCACTGCTGTTGCTTCTGACATCTCCAGGCTACAACTAACTAATAGGAGGCAGCTGTCATTGAAAAGAGAAAGTTCCCTTCCATACTTTATAGGTTCCTGGAATAGATGCTCAAAGATTTAACAGGAAAGGCATGCAGATTTATTACTCTGCAAACACGGACAGGCACTGGAGCATGATTCCCTGGCCCAGCATTGTTCCCATGCTTGTGTACTCCTTTTTTTGTAGCGAAGAGGGAGCACAGGAGCAGGGCTGTGTTGAGAGGTGGTGATCAATCCTGGGCAGTGAATAGTTCGAGAGACTGAGCTCGGCAGTGTATCCATGGGAATTCTGTCCAGGTGTGTCTCAGTCCTCAGTCTCTTTGGGAAAAGCAAGATTTCAGGTGGGGGTGGAAGGCAGCCAGTACCTTTGGCCATCCGGTCTTAGGAGGCTGAGGGAATTCCAGAGAGTCCTCTCCTGGTTTGGGTGGGCAGAAGCAGTTCAGTCTTTTCCTGTAGGGAAAATGCTTAGCATGCCAGGAATGCCATGATGGGGGACCATTGCTCTTTGAGCTCCAACAGAGCTGTAGGGTTGCCGGTTGGTTAACTGTGTGGTCCGGTGACATCAAACACCAGACAGGAATGCTGCCACCATTGTCCAGTAGCTGGGTGACCTCAGGAAGCACTCTGCTCAGCTGTATTAGTCTGACGGGGGAGGATGACATCTGCCTGCCTCTGTGGGGTGGTCTAGACTAAAGTCAGACGAGAACGACATGGCCTTCATCAGTGATAGCAGTGGTTGGAGGATGACAGGCAGACATATATTCATTCCTCTGCTACACAGCAGAGTTTCTCAATGAGGCCAGGGAATGGAGTGAGGGCCTGAGAGCGTCTGAGAGTCAGCTGTGGCACCATCTTGCTGGGAGAAGACACAACCCTGTGACTAGAGATGTCCAGAGTTTGTGACTCACAGTGCCAACACCTGGAGTGCTGGCCCAGAGCCAATAAGGCGAAGCCAAGAGCAGCTGCCATGTGTCAGAACAATGAATTAGGGACACTGCTGCGGTTACACCGAGAGGCAAGCCTTCCTGCCCTTTCCCCCAGAGGGATTCTCTGTCTTCCAGCGCTTCCATGGTGTGCAGAACCAAGGGACCTAACTGTTTCCTCAGTGCCAGCTTGGGGTCTCTGCTTTGGCACCGGGTGAGAGACACCTGTGCACGTCTCTCCCTCATCTCATCCCAGCCTGCGAGTTTCACCCTGAGTGTGCTGCTGTGTTCCCCACACACATTAACCTGATATAATTGGGAATAAATCCAGGCTGTTTGTCTCAAACAGCAGCCTTGACCTCAGTTATGACCCATAGGCTTCTGGATCCAGCCAACTGAGCAAATGCCATAAACGTCCTGGTTTTCTGTAGAAATAAAGTGGCTACTTACTTTTTCACTGCCGTTTGATGTGGCCAAAGGCATTACTAATCCAATGCAGCAGGATGGACTGGTCATTCTCTTGGAATTGCAAGGAATAAGTCAAGGGCAACTCCATTACCCATAATGACCCTGGACAATGAGTTGAAACTGATCTAATTCCTTCCTAAAGGGTGCCTTTGGTCACCTAAACAAAGTTCAGGGACACATTTCCAGCACCTTTTCTGATTAGATTTCTCCTACCAGTAATTACCTGGAGTGTTCATGGAAATAACCCAGCTAACCCTCTAAGAAGTTACCAGGTAACGGAGGTAGCTTGCTTTGACAACTCCAGTCACCTAAGGGATACGTGGCATGTAGGGAGCATTTTCTTAGACACAAGAAGGCCTGCTATATTCAGTGTGAGGTGCAAGTATGCAAAGTAGAATCCTGGGGTACCTGTTGTACCCACTCTGAGGAGCCAGAGTGGTTTGCACTGGTCGGACCTCCCAGGTAGGCTTTCATCAATAGGAGGCAGGTTGTCAGTGCCTGCAGGATAGCCTTCCAAATGGCTCTTGGATCTCAAGGTTCCTACTTAAGTAAAGTCATGCAGTAGGTCTTTCATTCTGGAGCACAATGTGTAGGAGCAGCATGCCTGGTGTGCCCAGGCCAGGAGACATTCATCCACCTCACAAAAGAGCAGGCTTATGCTTTAGGAGGAGATACCAGGAGGGGGATCGGAGGAGTAGGCACAGAGAATCATCCCATGTAGTTCTTATGGACTTCCCAGCAGGAGCAAGGAGAAAGGCAGCCGAGTACTGGCCAGAAGGCTGTATGTGTGTCTCCATGCATAGCAAAATGCATCATGGGACAGAAACCTCAAGCTTAGGGAAGCTGAATATTTTATAGTGGGAAGTAAGCATGTGCTTCTGCTCCAGAGGGTATACACTGTATCTTCTGCTGTGGATGACTTATGTCTCTTTCCCCAAACCCCTCCATAAATAATTTTGAAGTTTTATTGCCTGGTACCTGTAAATGGGACTTTACTTGGAAAGAGTCTTAGATCAGTAAGGTGAGTCCTGATCTAATAGGACATGCTTCCATCAAAAGGAGAAATTTGAACACAGACAACAGATAAGATGACATATCCTTGGCTTCTCCAGGCTGAGGCCCGCTGTTTGGGAAGTGAAGTGAGCCCTGGAACAGGTGTGCTCTGCCAGCCTCAGGAGGGCCCAGCCCTGCCAGCACTTCTATTTGATTGCAGACTTTTGGCCTCTAGAACTGTGGAGGAAAGTCAATTTCTGCTGTTTTTTGTTCCAATTCCAGTTTATGGTACTTTATGGGCAGCCCCAGGAAACTAATCCATTTTCAATGCTGTTAGCCATACAGACATCCTGGAAAAGATTGTCCAGAACAAAGAGAGCTGCTGTCTTTCATTACTGGGGTACAGAAATGAGGTGGCTCCCTATAGAATGGTGAGGATCTTGGAATAGGGTCCAGTTTAAAGGGGATAGTTTTGCTTGAGGACTGATTGTCTTGTGGGAGAGAAAGGCCACCACCCTCCCCTGCAGTACAGAGGTAGCACCAGGGAATAACAGGAAGAGGATTAATTTTCTCCACGGGTAAGGAAACCGTCTTTCATTTGTAGCATCTTCTGTAAGGAGAGAGCAACAGGTAGGCAGTACCTGGATAGAGAGCTGGAGGGCCTTGTCTAAGGCAGGACCATGCCTGTGATGCTTAACCGAGGTGGTATTCAGCGCGAGTCAAGTCCTTTTTCAAATGTCACCCCACATGACATTCCATGAGGCCAGCTGGACATCCCAAAGATCCTGTCCAGGCCTGAGCTTATAGGCACACATACCCACACCTGTTCATAGATCTGTGAAGTGTTGGGCATTACCTTTGACACTGAAGATTCTAGCATTCTCCACTGGACACCTGTTGATTTCCTACCAACAGCATCTGTACTTTTCTTCTGTTTGTGGTTGCTGGGGTGGTTTTTCTCTGACACCAACTACTTACTTCACCTTTCAACAGGCTGATGACCTTCCATGCTGTACCTGAGGGCCTCAGTACTGAGATGAAACTCCAGCATTAGCAACATTGCTCTTGCTAGCCATTGGCATATTTAGAGCGGAAGTGATACGATGAGGAGGAATAATGCTGCACATAAGTGGCAGATGCAGGGCATTTCTCCACATGCACATGGGTTAGATTTATTCCTTTGTGGAAGAATATGGTTGCCCCAAGCCACTACCCACCTTATGTGTCTCAGGGCATGGGGAAGGAGAGATCACTTATGGTTCTCTCTACAGGTGGACAGTAGTTCTCAGCTGTCACCACACAATCAGGAGCTGGTTTTCAGGGTGTGGCCCGGGAGTCCTCCCTTCCCTCCACCCCTTCACTTCAGCTGCCCCATGGATCACGTTTCAAAAACCCCATACTTAAAATCAATTCTGAATATTTGCTCACCTTCAGCAAGAGCCAGATTTCAGCATTTCTGGACCCCTTCTGTCTGGCATGGAAGATGCTGACAGTCTTCCCTTTACTCGGTCCTCCTTCCCAGAGTGTGCTTTAGTTATACTTTGAAGTTCTTGGCCCAATTCTGTTTTCTCTTCTCCCCTGGTTTCCATCTTTTTCTTTTTGTTCTGATTTCCAGAAGATTTTCTTATTTTCATCTCCTCAGCCTTCTGGGATCATATTTTTAATTTTCTCTGCTCCAGATTCTCCTTTTGCTTCCTGTTTATGTTGAGGATGGGTCGTTGGGGACATGTTGGGAAGAGAGAATAGTTAGCACTAGCAGTTTGGTGGTATCTCACAGGGTAGCCACGGGGATTTACACTGCTTTCTGGGAACCAGTTGTCTGTATCCATGTGTTGCTTCTTTTGGACTCAGTGAGTTCTCCGAAGAGGTCCAGAGTTCTAGAATCTAGAGAGGAAGGAGCTGAGGGCAGGGAACAGAAATCTTCCTGTGTATGGTGCTGTTTGTCAGCTTTCTGTTACTGTCACTAAATGTGAGATGATAAGAGGAAAGGTTGGTCTCTCATTTTGGCAAGTTGCACTGAATAGTTGGGAAGACCTGTGGCTTTTGGCCTATGTACATCATGGCAGAGGAAGCTGTATGTATTTGTGACAGACAGGAAACAGGAAGAAACCGATGTCTCATAGTTTCCTTCAAGGGTACCTTTCCAGTGATGTGAGAACCTCCGCACAGGCCCCACCTCCTAAATACTCTATGCCTTTCCCATTGTGTACTGCCCAGGTTATCAGCTTTTACTACATTGGTCTTTGGGGGATCCCCTAGATCCAAACTATAGCACACATGAACTTGGTTTCTGTGTTATCTGTGTCATCCCACCCCAAGTCCAAAGTTTCATTGCAGGATCGCAGCTGTCTCTCTTTACCACTTAGAATAAAGCAGTCAGCCTCCTGACATCATAGACGACTGCATTGTAAGTCTAGACTTTGAGCTCATCTTCCTATTTTCAGCTTATTGGGAAGAACCTGACATTTGGTTTCTGAGGGTTCTGGGATTCTGTGCTGCAAGCCAGTGGCTTCTGCTTTCCTGGAAGTACCTGCAGAATTGTGTTTTCAGGGCAGCTCAGACAGGTCTGATCTTTGCCATCTCTTGTTTTTGGCTTTTCCAGTTCACTTCTTACTTGTCCTTGTATTCATGTACATAAAAAAAACCCTTTTGCTCAGTTTTGTGGGTGCAATTTCAAGAGGGAGCAAGGATGAGACCAGTCCACCAGAAGGATGTGGAAGGTAACTAACTCTATGGCCAGAAATACACTAGACAGCCAATGGATCTATGGCTTGATGGGTCAGGGGAGCACAGGGTTGGGCATGCTTGGTCCTCCCTTCGTCCTGAGTCCCTTCCTCTGCAGTGGCTCCTTAGGAATTCTGGGTGGTGGCCAAGATCATTTCAACCTCAATGGACTGTAGCTCCAGCACTTTGTAAAAGTTTATGTTCCTGAGCTGAAATGAATTTGATTCATGTTGGCGAGTGGGCCAGTGCAGTGTGGTTTATTTATGTGGATTGACAAGTTTTTCCCAATTTGCCTTCTGTAGGTGTTCTTGAGAAGCCTGTATCTATTTTAATTGGAAATGGAATTTTTTTATTTGCAACCTGGACTTTAGCTGGGGATGTCTTGTTCAGAGCATGGCTCCATGGGGTTAATGTGTAGGGTACTTTTCCCTTGGTTTTCTTACTTTCCTACCCTGGCAGAAAAACTATTTTAATTGCACAGACCCCAAATTAAGACATTTTGTCACCTCCTCCACATCTTTCTGAGGAAACTGCTTCCTGTGTTCTCTGCTGCTTCCTGTCCTTGTTGGTCATAAGCACCAAGAGGTAGTGTACATTTAAATAAAGAAAAGCACATGCTCGGCTCTACGGCTTTCTTCCACAGGAGAAAGTGTTGGTGGGATCGAAGGAAGCAGTGTCTTTGTACATCAGGAATGAAGGTCTCCAGAGCCCCCATGCATTTGAGTGATTTTTTTGCAAGCACAAAACAGACAGTGACATGCCATAGGATCTGTGGAGCATGCTTTGTTATGCCCAAGTGGTACGCAGATAACCAAGGGACATGAGGATGTGCCCACGTCCTGCCAGTTAGCGGAAGGTTTGTGTGTGACTCATGAAGAAGTAGCCTCTCTGTTAATGAAGCCATCTGTAAATTTCTTTGAGCAATGTTTTGTCGTTTTATGTATGTGGATTTTTCAATCTTCTGCTATATTTTCCCTAAGCGTATCCCCAACATGTTTTTGGCTGGTTTTTATAAGTGGTATTGCTATTTAAGGTTGAGTCTTACCTGAAATGCTTGGGAAAAGAAGTATTCAAGTTTTGGAGTTTTTAGATTTTAGAATACTTGCATAGACTTGACTGTTTGAGCATCCCTAACCTGGAAATTCAGAATTGAAATACTTCAAAGTCTGAAACTTTTTGAGCCTTAGAACTTTGGATTTTCTGATTCAGGACACTCAACCTGTATATAAAAATACAGCTGATAGCTTTATATTCATCTTGTATCTTCTCGTCTTGCTAAAAATCACCAGTAGCTTTTTCAATTCCTGTCCAATTTTCTACATGGACGGTCATGTTGTCTGCAAAAACAAAACAAAACAAAAAAACGAAGAAAAAAAATCTCTATTTCTGTCTTCCTAATCTGGTTGTGTTTCATTTATTTTCTTTGCCTTACTGAAGACAGGAGGGTTTAAATGGGCATCTCTGTCTTGTTCCTGACCTGAAGGGGGAAGTTTTTTTTGTCTCTTGTCAGGAAGTATGACATTAGCTCTGGGTTTTTCATAAAAGCACGTTTTCAGGCTGACTGGGTCCCCTTCTGCCCTCATTTGCTGAGAGTTTTCAGCCTGGCTGCATGGGATTTAGTGAAACGCTCCATTTCCAAGTAGTGAGGGGATCATACAGTTAGTTTCTTGTTAAAATGCCAAATTACTCACATTAATTTTCAAAAGTTGTCAGTTTTCTTTCATACGTGGTCACAAAATATTATGCTTTTATGAGGTGTTGAACTTAATATAGTCTCATTTAGGCTTTTTACACTTATGTTCGTCTGTTGGTCTGGGTTTTCTTTTTAATATCAGGGTAATAATTTGGGCTTGCAAGTTGAAAAGATGGTTTCCTCCTAATTTTCTTCTTTCTTTCTTTCTTTTTTTTTTTTTCTTTTTTGAGACAGGGTCTTGCTTTGTAGTTCAGGCTGGCCCTGAGCTCACTTTGTAGCCCAGGTGAGCCTCCAGCTCAGCAGTCCGCCTGCCTCTGCCTGCCAAGTGCTGGGAAACAGGCATAAGCCACCACATCCGGCATTGTGATATGTGGAATTGATTGTTAGTGCGCATGAATCACCACACCCAGCATTGTATGTGGTTACTGGGGATCCAGCCCAGAATTCTGTGCTTGCAAGGAAGGTGCTGGAACCACTGAGCTAAGTCCCCAGCGCTGTTGTTTTTGACTTAGGTTCTCTTTTACCCTTAATGATGTTGAGTATTTTTTCATGTGATTATTTTCTATTTGTCTATCTAATTTGGAGAGAAATATCTATTCAAGTCCATTGGTAATTTTTGAATGGGGTTATTGGTTTCAAATGTCTTAAAAAAATCTTTTGGCACAATTTAGAGGTACATAATAATCACACACATATATAACTGGAACCTGTATATGATGTATATTCTTATTTTTTCCCATTCCCTTCAACCCTTCTTTCCCTCCTTATTTACCAAAACTTTGTTTCTCTTTTATCTTTCTTTCCTTGTTTTTGTCCCTTTTCCTTTCTTTTTCTTTTCTTTTTTTTTTTTTTTTTTTTTTTTTTTTTTTTTTTTTTTTTTTTTTTTTAGGTTTTTTTGAGACAGGGTCTCACTTTGTGGTTCAGGCTGGCCCTGAGCTCAGCCTCCAACTCACATCACAATCCTCCTGCCTCTGCCTCCCGAGTGCTGGGATTACAGGCGTGAGCCACCACGCCCGGCACTGTGGTATGTGGTACGGGTTGCTGCTGGGTGTGGGTCTCCACACCCAGTATTGTTATGTGGTTACCGGAGAATCGAACCCGGGCCCTTGCGCTTGCAAGACAGGCGCCGGAACCACTGAGCTAACTCCCCGGCCCTTGTCCCTTTTCTTTTCTTTCCCTTCCTGCCTCCTTAGTGCCTCTTCCCATTTCAACTTTGCTTCCTGTTTCATATTATCTATTACTACATTTTAGTCCTTTTTTTATACTTTCAGTTTCTCACACCAGAGAAACAATGTGATTTTTACATGTCTGTCTGATTTATTTCATTTGAGTATGATCTCTAGATGCATTCGTTTAGTTATACATGTCTCAACTTTACCCTTCTTTACCTCTGAGTAGTACTCCATTGTATTAAAAAAAATCACATCTATTCATCCATTAGTGCGCATTTAGATTGTTTTCAAGATTTAGCCATTACAAACTGTACCACTATGAACATGAGTGTGCATGTATCACTGTAGTATGATGCTTTTTATTCTTTCAGAAAGATACTGAAAAGGGAGATAGCTGAGTCAAATGGAACCTCCAGTCCTCCTTTTTTGAGGAATTTCCACAGTGGTTGCACCAGTCTACATTCCTACTAACAGTGGAAAAGTGTTTCTTCTTCTGCACAGCTCTGTTAGTGTTGGTTACTGGTTGATTTCTTTATAATAGCCACTTTTTTTCTGGCATGAGATAAAATTGTAGCAGTGTTTTAATTTGCATCTTTCCAATGACCAATGATGTTGAACATTTTTTCATATATTCATTTGCCATTTGTACTTCATCTGAGAAGTGTCTGTTCATCTCAGATGCCCATTTTTAGACTGGGTCTTGAGATCTGGGGGGCTTGCATTTTTTCAGTTCTTTATTCTAGATATCAGTCTTTTGTCAGAGGCACATTTGGCAACTTGCCCCCCACTCTGTTGGCTATATCCCCCCTCTGTTGATGCTTCTTTTGCTGTGCAAAAGCTTTTTAATAAGATGATTTCCTAGCTGATTCCTTGTAATATTTCCCATGTGATCTGGGATTTATTCATAAAGTCTTTACCTAAACCTATGTCTTCAAGAGCTATACCTATTCTCTTTCTGAAGACTTAGTGTTTCTGCTCTAACATTTAGATCTTTGATCCATTTTAATTTTAGTTTAGTGCACAGTGAGAGACATGGGTTTAGTTTGAGCCTTTAGAATGTGGAAAGCCAGTTTTACAGGCACCACTTCCTAAGAGGCTATCTTCTTACAGTGAAGGTATTTGGCCCCTTCTTAAAGGGCAGGGTGGCTGAATGTGTTTGGAGTTCCTTCGGAGTCTTATAATGTTTTCAAATCCTCAGATTTTTTTTTTTTTTTTGCCAGTACCATGCTGTTTTTATCACAGTAATTCTAGTACAATTTCAAATCATAGGTTGTGATGTCCCCTACTTATCTTTGTTCAGAATTATTTTTGTTATTCTGGTCCTCTTCTGATTCCAAGTACATTTTAAGAATATTTTCTCTATGGGCCGGGGATTTAGCTCAGTGGTTCCTGCGCCTGTCTTGCAAGCACAAGGGCCTGGATTCGATTCCCTGGTAGCCACATACAATACTGGGGGTGGAGACTCACACCCAATAGCAATCAGAACCACATACCACAGGGCCGGACATGGTGGCTCACACCTGTAATCCCAGCATTTGGGAGGCAGAGGCAGGAGGATTGCTGCGATGTGAGTTGGAGGCTGAGCTCAGGGCCAGCCTGAATTACAAAGCGAGACCCTGTCTCAACAAAACAAAACAAAATAAAACCAAAAAAAGAGAATATTTTCTGTAGTTCTGTGAGGTATGCTATTGTTTTTTTGTTTGGGATTTCATAAAATTTGCATAATAGGGCCGGAGATTTAGCTCAGTTATTCCAACACCTGCCTTGCATGTGCAAGGTCCCTAGTTTGATCCCTGGTAACCACATACAACAATGCTGGGTGTGGTGGATGCCTGTAAGGCCAGCATTAGAGAGACGGTGGCAGGGGAATTGCTGAGTTCGAGGCTGAATTCAGGACCAGTCTGAACTACAAAGTGAGACCTTGCCTTAAAAAAAAAAAAAAATTGCATAACAGTTTTTGGAGTATGGCTACTTTTTATTATGTTGGTTCTTCCTACCCATGAGCAAGGGATGTCTATTTTATGATACTCCTCTTTGAGTTCCATTTTCAGGCTACTCTAGTTTTTTTTTTTTTTTTTTTTTGAGACAGGGTCTCGCTTTTGTAGTTCAGGCTGGCCCTGAGCTCAGCCTGCAACTGACATCACAGCAATTCTCCAGCCTCTGCCTCCCGAGTGCTGGGATTACAGGCGTGAGCCTCCAGCCTGGCACAGTGATATGTGGTACTGGTTGCTGCTGGGTGTGAGTCTCCACACCCAGTATTGTATGTGGTTACCTGGGATCGAACCCAGGTCCTTGCGCTTGCAAGATAGGCACCGGAACCACTGAGCTAAATCCCTGGCCCAGGCTACTCTAGTTTTTGATGTAAAGATTTTGTTAGATGTAAAATTTTTGTTAGATTGATTCTTAAATATTTAATTTTTAAAAATGTTATTCTGAAGGGCAGGTTTTCTCCAATTTCTATTTCAGAAAGTTATTTGTGTAGAGAAATTCTATTCTTGGGCTGGGGATTTAGCTCAGTGGTTCCGGTGCCTGTCTTGCAAGCACAAGGGCCCAGGTTCAATCCCTGGTAACCACATACAATATTGGGCATGGAGACTCATGCCCAGCAACAATCAGCACCACATACCACAGTGTGGGATGTGGTGGCTGATGCTTGTAATCCCAGCACTCGGGAGGCAGAGGCAGGAGGATTGCTGTGATGTGAGTTTGAGGCTGAGCTCAGGGCCAGCCTGAACTACAAAGCGAGACCCTGTCTCAAAAAAAAGAAATTCTATTCTTGAGTTCTGACTTCGTATGCAGTTATATGACTGAATTTACTAAATCAAGCCTTTTGGTGGAATTTTTTGGGGGGTCTTCTGTGTAGAGTATCAGGACATCTGCAAATAATGATACTTTAACATCTTCTTTCCTATCTTTATTCCTTTTATTTCTTTCTCTTGTGTAATTGTTCCAGCTAGTATTTTCCTACATGAAGTGGTGATAATTGACATCCTTGTCTTTTTCCTGATTTGAGAGTGAAAGCTTTCAGTTTTTCACCATTTAATATCATGTTGGCTGTTGGTTTGTCATAGATAGCTTCTATCAGATTGAGATAAATACAGTCTGTTCCTTTTTGCTGTAGTTTTTTTAAAATCATGAATGGGTACTGGACTTTGTCAAATGCTTTTTTCTGCATCTATTAAGATGAACATATGAGCTCTGTTCTTGGCTCTGTCGATATGGTGTATGACATGTATGATTTGTGTGCATTGAGCTATCCCTGCCTGCTTGGAATGAATCCTATTTGGTCATGAAAATCCTATTTGGTCATATATTGGTCTTTTTATATTACATGGTTTGTAATCTTCTTGATGATTTGCTGTTTTCTGTTTGCCAGTATCTTACTGAGGATTTTTTATGTTCATTAAGGAATTTGGCTGGCAGTTCTTTTTTTGGTTGGGTCCTTCTGTAGTTTTGGTATCAGAGTAATATTTGCATCCATGAATGACTTTGGGAATATTGCCTCTCTTTCAGTGTCATTAGAGAGTTTGAGAAGTAGTAGCATTTGATCTTATTTGTAGACTTTTTAAAAAATTATGAAACACTTTTAATTGACATAATATTATGCTAGGTGATCAAGTAAAAAAATACAGAAAGCAGTCTAGAAAATTATGTATCATTTTACATGAATAATGCAATTTTCAGTGATTTAGCTGATTTGTAGACTTTGTTTAAAAAATAGAGTTCAGTAGTGAATTCTTTAGATGATGTTGGGGATGTTCAGGGTGGTACGGCCATAGACAGTTTTTCAGAACCCGGGCTTTTGTTAGGTTTTTCTTAACATCTTTAATTTCATTGACTGATATCAATTTATGTGGCATTTTTATATTTTCTTGATTCAGCTTTGGTAATTCATATGTATCTAGGATTTCATCCATTTCTTCTGTATTTCTCATCTTACCAGAATAAAGGTTGTTGAAGTAGGTATTGATGATCTGGATTTCTGCAGGATCTGTTGTGATTTCATCCTTTCCAATTTCTAGCTGCAAAGATTTGAGTCTTTCCTTTTTTTATAAGATTGGCTAAGGGTTTAACAGTTTTATTTAATCTTTCAAAGAACCAACACTTCAATTCATTGATTCTTTGTATTGTTTTCTTAGCCTGCAATGCATTAATTTTTGCTCTGATCTTTATAATTTCCTCCCTTGTATGAACTTTGGGCTTGACTTATTCTTTTTCTAGAAGCTTGAGTTCAACATTAGGTTATTTGAATTCATTCTTGTTTTCTTCATGTGAGAGTTCACTATTATAAATTTCCCCTGTAGGACTGCTTTCATGACATTCCATAAGTACCAGTGCTTATGGAACTTTGGGTGTCATCACTTAATTGTCAAAATAGATTTATTTAATTTTATCTATGAGCCTTTAGTTTTTAAGGAGGGTGTTATTTGTATCATTTTTGTGGCCATTAATATTCAATTTCATTGTACAATGGCCTGATAATATACATAGGATAATTTCAGTTCCTTTACATTTACTTAAGCATGTCTTATGAGCTAATATAAGGCCTACTTTGGAGACTGTACCATGTGCAGTTGAGAATAATGTATTCTAATGTTAGGTGGAATGCTTTGTAGACATCTACTATGTGCATTTTTTCAGAGATTTGGTTCAGATCAGATATTTATTTGAATTTTTTTTTGTCTAGTTGATCTAGTTGTGACTGGTATATTGAAGTCCCCCATTACAACTGTATTAGTGCTAATTTGATTTTTCCTGCCCATTAAATATTTGTTTTATATAGTGGGTGTACTTGTATTTGGTGCATACATCATTTTTTAATTGTAAAATAGGTACACTTTATATGCATATCATGATTACACTCAACATTGACAGTTTGTACCAGTATATGACATGACTTCATTCTCATTTTTTCCCATTTGGTGCATAAATAATTGTTATCTCATCCTTTTGGAGTTTTCCCTTTACAAGTAAGTAGTGACCATCTTTTTCACTCTTGATCAATTTTGGCTTTAAGTTCACTTATCTGCAAGTGGAATAGCTTCCTGTGCTTTTTTCTGGGGTCCTGTCACCTGAAATGCTGTTTTCTATCATTTGACTTTCAGTCTATGAATTTCTTTGTGAGTTAAGTATGTTTCATGTGGGCAGCAAATTGGTGGATCTTGTTTCTTTATCCATTTTTCCAGTTTGTTTCCTTTGATTGGTGAATTGAGACCATTTACCACTGATGGTTTTAATAGATATGCATTGACTTATCCTTGTCATATTGTTTTCCTGTTGTTGGTTTTCTGTCTTTCTGCTCTGTTTAATTCCTTGTCTTGCCTGGTAGATTCTTTTTATATGTTCTTAGAACTGTGGCCTTGGTTATCTCTTTCTAAAATATCCTGCAAAGCATTTTGCAAAGCTAATTTGGTGGTCATGAATTTCTTCAGTTGTTCTTTTCATAGAAGTGTCTTATTTCTCCATTGATAATGAAAATTGATTTTTCAGGGTACATTAATCTAGGTTGGATGTTGTTTTCCTTTAGGACTTAATATACTTCATTCCACTTGTCTTAAGCATTTGTATTGAGAAATCTATTGTGACTTTGATTTTCTTTATAGAGGATTTGTTTCTTAAACAGCTTTCAATATTGTCTTCTTGTAGTAAATTTCTAGAAGTCCTGATTATTATATGCCTTGGTGATTTATTTTGGACTTGGCTAACTGAAATTCTATATGTCTCACTTGTCAAATTCTTTTTCCATGTTTGGGAAGTTTTTTTATATCACTTCTGTGAACAGGTTTTTGTTTTGTTTTGCTTTTTTAAGATTTTTAGAGACAGGGTCTCGCTTTGTGGTTCAGGCTGGCCCTGAGCTCAGCTTCCAACTCACATCACAGCAATCTTCCTGCCTCTGCCTCCCGAGTGCTGGGATTACAGGCGTGAGCCATCACACCCGGCACTGTAGTATGTGGTACCAGTTGCTGCTGGGGTGAGTCTCCATGCCTAGTATTGTTAGGTGGTTACTGGGGATTGAACCCAGGCCCTTGTGCTTGCAAGATAGGCGCTGGAACCACTGAGCTATATCCCTGGCCCTGAACAGGTTTTTTTTAAATAGTAGTTGTATTGTCCTCTCTTTTCTTATGGACTCCTAGTCAGTCTTATGTTGTTCTTTGCTACATCTAGCAGCTGTTGGACTGATTTTTCATGATCCCTTGCTATTATAAAGATGTCACTGATCTTTTTTGCGTAATGTCTGATTTGCTGTTAATTCTATCCTGTGTAATTTTTACTTTAGTTACTATAGTTTGCACTTTTTGAATGTCTGATGTGGTTCTTTTTCCAATTAATGATTCCATTCTTTTTGAGCATACAGAATATAGTTAAATTAATTTCTAACATTTTTTCTGTGAATTCTAACATCTGTATTAGTTTTGGGTTAATTTTGAGTGTTTGGATTCTCCCCTGCCTCCACCCCCTAGTGTGCATTATATTTTCTGGTTAAGGCCCAGGAAAGATCCTCCTGAAAGGATAGGTAGTAGGAGTGCACATCCATCGCATGGTCCAGAGCAATTCTGATTCCCATGTCTTGTGGATGCTGAGGCTTTGTAGAACAGGAAAAAGTCAGATCGGGGCTAAACTCTACTTTTATCCCATGAGGCCAAGTACTGAGATCCTGACTTGACAGAAGCAAGCTTTGCATGAGCAATTTGATTCCAGAACAAAGAAATTCAAAAGCAATCAGAACCACAGTAAATTTTACAACACACAATATTTACTATTAAAATATAAATAATAAAACAATAAAAACTGCTCAAGCATGCAAAGAAGCCAGTTTTCCTGTGCACACATTGGTTATGTTAGGTACTATATGAAAGGGGACAGGACTCTGCCATCTATGTGTCACTCTCCCCTCCTATTCTGTCTGGCAATCTAGAGACTTTCTTTCCTCCTTGCATTTTCTGCCCTTCAATTCCAGGTGGATGTTTACTCTGGGTAGTTTCTCTCATACTGTCACCTACAAATGGTTAAGGGGCAAAGCAACGAGCAGTCTCAGGTTCATCTTCTTTCCATTGCATCGCTGTCCTGCATTTTGATGTGCTTTTGGCACATTTTGTGTACCTTTTGGCGGTGGTGTCAGGAGGTTAAATCCAGCACCTGGGACTCTATCTGGGTAGAAGTAGACTCTGCACCTTTCTCTTGCCTCAGTCCACCTCTGTGTTTCTTGACCTCTGTCTGTACAGCCTCCCTCCGTCTCTGCCCTCTCCTTTTCTTATGGACTCCCTTTAACTCCTTAGTAGTTGCAGACATCCCTGGCTCTCTTGATTGCCCTGTACACACCTCAGGGATCAAACACCATTGGTTCTGCATTTCCTGAAGGGACCTGTCATGGCTGTCCTTTATCTCCTGGGGGTGAACTATCTGAGTCTCCCAGAGGCACATGTCCTATATATCCTGGAGGGACCTTCCTGCCCAGAGTGTTCACACGTGTCCAGTCAGGGCTGGTCCTTTATTCATTCTGCAAACTAATGCTGAGCTGAGATAGATAAGACAAAGCTCTAGAAAATATGACATATTTGTCCCTGCTTTCATGAGTGACACCAACAAAATATTTAAAATACAGAACAAATGGAATCTCTGGGGTATCAAGGCAGCTGAGAAAGTTTGTGCTGATGTACTTCCAAGCTGAGGAAGAGATGACCAGCAGGGAAGAGGGAAGATTCCCAGGAAAGGGCCGGTTAGCAAAGGTGGGTGTGTTCACTGTGTCCCCCAGGAGCTCCAGCCCTGAATCCCTAATGGCTGTCTCTAGTAATAGCCACATTGGAAATCCATGGCTTTGTCTAAACATCCATGGTGATATTGCCACGATTGGGTCTCACTCTGAGAAGGCACCTGTGGCTGCCAGATCAGATTAGTGGCTTAGAGCACCAGAAATGGATTCTCTCCCAGCTCTTGAGGCCAGAAGCTTGAAAACTAAGTTCTAGCAGCAGGACAAGGCTCCTTCCAAGGGGTCCAGGGGAAGAACCTTCCTATTTCTTCCAGTATCTGGAGTCTCCAGATATTTCTCAGCTTCCAGCTCTTCACTGCATCTCTGCTTCACTGTTACCTGGCTGTCTTCTCTGTGTCTCAGTCTGTGTCCTGTACTTTGTTCATGACACCAGCCATTGTGTTTAGGGTCCACCCTCATCTGTTGGGACTTTGTCTCAATACATCCACAGAGACCTTGTTTTTAAATAAGGTCACAGTCTGAGGTTCTTAGTGGCTGTGCTTTGTTGGAGAATGCTCTTCAACCCACTTCAAGAAGTCTCATGTGTCCAGGATCATGGAGGTACTGTCCTCCACAGTGGATTAATCCATTGGCGAATTCATAGTTGAATGTGTTGTTAGGAAGTGGCATCCAGTTGGAGGATATGGGTCACTGGAGGGTCTTAGTTGGTCTGTCTTGGTCTCTGTCTCTGTCACTATCTGTCTCCCTCCCTCTCTCCCTTGTACTGTGGCACCCTCTGGCTCTTTGTGCTCTGTTTCTTGGCTGCCATAGGTTAAGTTATTTTCCTCTATCACTCTTCTGCCATGATGTTTCTACCTCTGAGCCAGACAGCCATAGTCTGGAGCCTCTGAAACTGGAGCCAGCATAAACCTCTCCGCTGTGAAGTTGTATGAAATATTTCGATTAACATCGACTATCTCATGTGGGCTCTTGATTGTCTTGTGGGAGGGATCCTACAGAAGCATTTTCTGGAATAGCCATGTCTTAGGACAGAAGCTAAGCTGTGTATAGTGAATGGTCCCCATTTGCTTACTTCCTTGAAGTAAGATTTTTTTTCTTACGCATCATTTTCTGGCTGATCTAGAAAGAGGATTCAAAATATTGTTAGCTTTTTACACTGGCAGCTCAAATGGTTCTGGGGGGTGAGTTCACATCTGGCTTTGCAAAGTGGTGCGGGCCCCAAGGTCAGTGCTGTGGTTGGCCTGCCTACGTCTTACGCGTTGACTCCAAGGGCAGCAGGCCTGCCAGATGGCAGTCACAGTTGGAGAAACCAGCCCTGGAATCAGTTTCCCTCTCCCCCTTCATCTTATTCTCTAAGAGTACTGAGAAAGACTCCTTTTATTGTTACTGAAGTCTATAAAAATCCAGCAGCTTGAAGAAGAAATTGAATAGATTTATAAAACCTTTTGTCAAAGCAGTCGGGAGACTTCTCCTTGTTCAGAGACACAGGGTGCAGGCTTAGGTGATGGCTGTGGTCACGTCTCAGCCTCCACTGTTGCAGACTTCCCTAGAGGCCAGAGCACTTTGAAATGAAGCCCAGAGAAGTGTCTTTGAAGGACTCTGAATTCGTGGTTCTCATGTATTTTTTATTGTGTTCTCCCTTTGCTTGGCCACACAGCGCTGGGAGATGTAGAGGGAGCAGGCGCTGTTTGAACACTTGCCTTCTCCCTCCAGTCCCTGGGTTTGTCTGTGTTTCTGGGAGTTGGTGCTGCCCTGGTGTGAATGCTAGGGCAGCTGCCTCACCCCAAATTCCCCAGGAGCACGCACAGGACCACTCAAACTGACTGGGCTTCTCCATTCTCCAAGCCCCTTTTGAAGAAAACCATTCAAAATATGGAGGCGATGATCCTATGGCATTTCTTTTAAGTACATTACCATGAGAAGGCACAGAGTTGCATCTCCTTGCGTGAGGTCAGATGAGGGGCAGATGTCAGAGTGGTAAAGACCATGTTGCCAACTGTTGCTTCCATACATCAACCTCCCTTCGTGTCCAAGTATTCCTGGCATGCTGGAAATCCTCATGATCCTGTCCTTCTGGTTGCTCACTCAATGTATCCCAGGATGGTGCTTAAAGGTGAAGCACTTAACCTTGGTGAACTCTGACCCCTGTCAGGGAGGCCAGTCCATCACCCCCACCCCAACAAGATGCCTTGGTCCTTCCAGCCTGGGGTTCTATTTAGAGTTCTTTAAATAGGAAATAAATGTTCCAATGACTGAGTGTTTTGTTGTATCCCCTAAAAATTTCTCTGTTGAGGGCCAGGGATTTAGCTCAGTGGTTTTGGAGCCTGCCTTTGTAAGCACAAGGTCCCTAGTTTGATCATCGGTAACCACATATAACAATATCGGGCATGGTGACTCAAGCCCACCAGCAATCAGTACCACATACCACAGTTCTGGATATGGTGGCTCATGCCTGTAATCTCAGCACTCAGGAAGCAGAGGAAGGAGGATTGCTGTGAGTTTAAGGCTCACCTGGGCTATATAGTGAGCTCAGGGCCAGTCTGAACTACAAAAGCGAGATTCTGTCTCAAAAAAAACCAAAACAAAACAAAACAAAACTTGTATTGAAGAGTATTCCCTTAGCTTTTGGAAGCTGATTGGATCATAGAGCACTGGATGTGATCTTCAGTGGATTGATCATTGATGAGTTCGTAGGTAAAGGAGATGTTGGAGGTGGGGCTGGTTGGAAGAGGTGTCATTAGGGTGTGCTTTGGGCTGGTGTATTTCCCTTCCTATCCCCTCCCTGTTGTCTCTCCTGCTGTGAAGTAAGTAGTGTCCTCTGCTGCCACAGTCTCCTGCAGCAATGGTGTTTGGCCTTGAAACTAGCCAACCATGGACTGAATTCCCTGAATCCTCCGTTAAGTTGTGGGTGTTGGGTGTCATTTCTCAGCTAACTAATACATGGAGTGGTATGAGTTATTTAATATTGCAAAAGTAAATTTAAAGTGAACTGAAGTGGCAACTAGCAGTGAGGGATACTGAGCCGATACAGCCAGTGAGACATTGATTGCGATAATTTGCAAATAGGAGCAAAATTGAACTTGAGCTGTGTCTTGGAAATGCTTATGTCAAAGAAAAGCAAAATAAACTCAAAAGAAGCTGCTAACTAACAATTGTTATCTAATTGTAAATTAGATAATTTACAACAGCATGTACCAAACCAGTCACAATGTGTTAATCAGTCAGGTATTGTCTTTGCTTTATTCTGTGTTTACCCTACAATTTCCTATTATTCTTGTGGTAGAGCCCGGAACCACCATGATTTATTGCTTCCTGATTCATAAATTCCTGTTTGTACAAATACACACTTTACAATTTTATTGTGTGTCACCTGATCTTTTTACTCTGTTGTCAAATGGTCTGCAAATGCCATACGCTGTGGTGAAGAGTGAATACTTCTAAATGCATGATTGGAAAATAAAGTAAGAAAAATTATGCCTTAAAGACTAGAAATGCTAAATTATTATGTTAAGAATTTTTTTGCATTATTGCTATTTGGAAAGAAATATCTGACCACTTAATTGTAGCCCATAGTATGTTCTAAGATTCCTGAGGATATCAAAATCTACAGATACTGAAGTCCTTTCTATGAAAGGGGACAATGGGTTTTTTGTTGTTGTTGTTAAGGTTTTTTGAGACAGGGTCTCACTTTGTGGTTCAGGCTGGCCCTGAGCTCAGCCTCCAACTCACATCACAGCAATCCTCCTGCCTCTGCCTCCCAAGTGCTGGGATTACAGGCATGAGCCACCACACCCAGCACTGTGGTATGTGGTACTGGTTGCTGCTGGACGTGAGTCTCCATGCCCAGTATGGTATGTGGTTACCATAGGTCCTTGAACCCAGGTCCTTGTGCTTGCAAGACAGGTGCTGGAACCACTGAGCTAAATCCCCGGCCCAAGGGGACAATGTTTATATACCTGTAGTTATAACTTGTGCACATCTTCCTATATACTTCATAATACAATGGAAATACTATGTGAGTAGTCATGCTACTTTACTATGTAGGGGGCATGTAAAAGTGAGTGAATCCAGATGCCCAGGAGGGGCTGAGAATCCAGGGCAGGTAGAGTGCCAGAGTATGAAGAGGGGCTCTTGGCTGACAGTCTTACTTTCAGGCTTGATGGGGCCATAGAGAGGCAAGCTGGAGCCACCCTGGGCTGTACTTGTCCTGCCAGGGGTATCAGGAAGGGTGCCAAGCTGGACTGTTGGACAGCACTGCCTTGGAGGAAGCTGACAGCTGAGAAGCAGTACACAGCCTGGGCCCCTCCCCAGGGAACGTGCAGGATGCTCTTCCCTGTGAGGTAAGCTCCAAGCTTTCAACTTACCGGCTGGAAAGAGGCTCCATCCAGATCCTCTCTGAAGAAAACAAGACAAGAAAATTGACATTTAGGATGATTCCCACAACTGTAGGAAAACAGGAATTAAACCTATCTTGGGTTTAAATACTATCATTACAGTTGATGGCAGGGCAGGTAGCTGTGACTCTGTCAAAGTTCCCAAGTCAAAAGTTTGGCTTCCTGAAAGCCTGCCACACCTCACCTGCAGATGTCCGAGGCCAAGTTTTGACAGCATTGTATTAGAACAGAAAGGTTCAGGGATCTGATACTTGGTTTTAAATTTGAGTGTTTAATAATGTGCACATCTCAGTCTTAACATCTCAGGGACATTTCAGCCCTCTGATGGGGTCTTAAACTCTGTAGTTTCTCTGTGTAATGTACCCAGTGCCCAGGCACAGTAACCTTACTTGATTTTGTTATCCAGGCCTGGAAGCAGTGACTGTCATGTCTTCTATAGATGACCTTGTGGGTAACCTCTCCAGACTGGGTCTTGGCCAATGGAACAGAGCATGGTTGGTCTAGGGTGGCATCTGGGCCGAGTGCAGAACTTAGTAAAGCCTGTTTTCATCTATTGTGGCCAAGATCGTGGAGCTCATTTAAGGCCAGGGCACCTCAGCCAAGCCAAACACTCTTGACATATGGTATGCTATGATATTTAATGTCGAAAGGACAATGGACCTCTAGCCCTCTGCTGTTAGGTACTGGAATTTTATTTAGGAGCTTGGTTTGTACTTGGGGATGATATTCATATACACCAATATAAATATTGCCATCTGTATTGCTCACTTGTACATGAAAATTTTTCTATAAATATGGTGTCTATTTTTTTTGAAAGTTGACTTTTTCCTGCCTCCTCCTTCTATTAACATGTGTGTATTAGTCACTTTCCTGTCACTGGGACAATGTACTCGATAGCCAAACTTAGAAGACATTTATTGGGCTCATGATTTCAGAGGGTTGAGCCCATGCCTGGCTGGTTCCAAGGCAGAAATGGCATGGTACAAGGGCACAGCAGAAGAGAGCCGATCATCCTGTGGCAGCTGAGGAGCAGGGAGAGAGGAGCTCAGGATAAGGATATACCTACCCATCTCCCACCAGTGACCCATTCCTTCTAACCAAGCCCCATCTGTGGCTTAAGCTATTGAATCCAATCACCTTCCCAAAACCCCATCTCTGAACACATGAGACTTGAGATCCCACAATACTAGGGTCTCATATGAAGGCATTGTTTCTTTTTCTTCTAGAGGTTTGTTGTTTTGCTTTTCATCTTTAAATCCTCGGCAAACTTGATGTCTGTATATGTACGCAAGTAATGGGGCTGTATGTCTTATATTTTTTATCTGCATACCCAATTGGGTGAGCTCCATATACAGTCCCTGACTTATTGATGGTTTAACTTATAATTTCTAAATTCATAAAGGTGCCAAAGCAATGTATATTTAGTAGGACTGTACCTCAAGTTTTGAGCTTGCTTCACTTCCCAGAATAGTTAATGATGTGTAGTAAAAGATTCTTTTGAGATGCTGGGAACATAGGCCCTCACTATACATCAGAAAGCATCTATATTTAGTAATTCTTTCCTTCTCCCTGATAATACATGAGTTCCTTATTTTCAAGGCCTGTCCCAGCATTCTGTTTTCCCTTGACTTATTTATCTTTGTATAAGACCATGTGTACTATTTTCCTATTAAAACTCCTAAGCCTCAGACCTATGGGTGTTTCTCCTCTTAGTTTCCACAGCCTCTTTTTCTTTTAGCAGCCTCTTCTTCCTTTTATATAAAATTTTAAGAGTAGACTTTTAAATTCTGTGAACAATCTTATTGAAGTTTTAATTGGAAATTACATCAAATTTGCATTTGAGAAGAATTTTGATATTCTAAAATATGAATCCTAACACCCATGCTCATTGTATATCTTTCCATTAAATGGAGTTCTTTTTCATTTCTTTCTTTTAAAAAATATTACAGGGGCCAAGGATTTAGCTAAGTGGTTCCGGCGCCTGGCTTGCAAGCCCAAGGGCCCAGGTTTGATCCCTGGCTAACCACATAACAATATTGGGCATGGAGACTCAGGCCCAGCAACAGTCAGTACCACATACCACAGTGCTAGGCGTGGTAGCTCACGCCTGTAATCCCAGCACTCGGGAGACAGAGGCAGGAGGATTGCTGTGATGTGAGTTTGAGGCTGAGCTCAAGGCCAGCCTGAACTAGAAGGCGAGATCCTGTCTCAAAAAAAAATTTTTTTTTCTCCATAAAGGTCTTGCACATGGTGTGTCACATCTTCTTCTTCATCTTTGGCTCTTATTGGTAGTATATTAAGTATATGGTGAATGTTTTTCAGTTACAACAGCAATAAGCTAATGTAAGAGTTTAGCTAACTTTTACATATCTATTTCTTATCTGGAGTTTTATCAGACTTGTTTCATTAGTTGGTCTCTAGAAACTCTTGGGTATTCCATATAGAGAAGTAGATTATCTGAAAGTGATCTCCCCCCTTTTAGTCTTAAACAGCTTACGCGTGTAGCTGTTTGCATGCTTCTCATTATTAATATCTAATACAAGATTTGGGTAGATGCTGTGTTCCATTTAAGAAAATGGTCTTTCCAGGTTTTTAAGAATTTGATTCTGATTGGGGTGGTTCATGACATTTTTCCTAGATGTCTGCCTCAGGGCTGTCCAGGATCTGGGCCTCTATACTTGCTGGACACAGACCTTGTTAAACATGTGGCTGAAAGCTGCAAACTAGGGGAACATCCTAGAAGGGGATGGTCTGTAGTTTCTCATGTCATTTGTACCCCTCCAGGTGCTGCTGAGGAAGCCTTTTACCTTAGCTAATTGTTTCTTACTATGGTGAGTGGTTCTGTGGAAAGGTTAGCTGCATAGTACAAGCATGTCACAAAGAGGGTGAGGACAGGGTTCATGCTGGTTGGGTAGTAGCTCTTGAATTCTGCCCAAAGAAAATATGCAAACTTAAAGAAAAAACTGGGCTTCTCTACAAAGCAGGTGGCCTGTTCACAGTAGAAGCTCAGACAGATGCTTACTGGGACCTAAAGAGAAACAGCTTGTTCCCTCTAAAACCTGGAGCCAGGAGGGAAGCTCTTGGAGATAGCCTTGAGTCTGGTGAGGAAAGATGGATGTCACCAGCACCACCAAGGAAGTAAAACACCCTGGGAATGCTGCAGTATGAATAATTGACCTACTAAGTATGCTGCCATCTCACTAGTCCTGTCTTAACTGTCCTAGAGGTCTTTTCAACATAGAAATATTATTTTAATATTATTTTAAATTTTATTTTACTTTAGGCATCTGGTTTATCAGCAGCTTATTTTCTGACAGGGGCATAGATTTTGGTGTTAAGGAGAAGGTAATTCTCCTTAACGGTAATTTTCCTGAGGACTGTAATACCCTTCATGTCCTGTTCTTCTGGATAGAGAACCATTTCGGCTTTTCTCTCATTACTGTCTTCAAGCCATGTGGAGTAGTGACTAGGATGGAGCTTCAACTTGATTGGCATTGCGATCCACGCGTTGCATTAGTAGAGCATACTTGGAAGTGTGTCTGGGTGGGCAGAGGTGTGAGACACGGTTCTGCATTTAGCTCCTTGGCCCTTCTGACACTGTCCCCATGCTCTGCTTCCTGTTCCCCCAGGAACTTAAGTACTGTTGCTCTGTCGTGCCCTCCTTCATGGCATTTCTGCTTTTTGAACACCTTACCTTTGAATAAGGTTGCATGCAAAGTTCAGGAAGTTAGGACTTCCACATTTGAATGTGGGGAGCACAGTTAGGCACATGCCAAGTGGTGTCTGGGATCCAGGAGGTGAGGGACACATCCAGGATATACAGCACCCCCATAAAGCTCCATGCAGCTGCAGGTGCAGTCGCTCTGCTGGGACAGGCAGAACAGGCCACTTCCCTAAGGCTTGAGGGAACACAGGGCAGGGCAGAGTGGGAACAGCTTTAGGGGGGGCCTCTCTGGAGCAGGTGCCATCTGACTGCAGCTGACCCTCAACTCCCAACCAGCCCTGTTGGCTTCAGTTCGCTGAAGCTGGTGTACAAGTTGTCTAGGCCCATCCGTGTCAGAAGCCCTGTTGGAGATACTTTAGAACGGCCCAGCCTGTGGCCGGGACTCCTGTGTTTCACTTCCTCTTCTGTGGACATGTTGCATGGGAGCAGGTGGAGGAAGATGGATTAAATAAACTCAGGAAAAAGCCTGCCCTTCTTTGAGTTTCCTGGGTTGGCCTGTATAGCAACTCTTCCTGAAACCCATCTTTCCCTGGCCTCTCCTAGTGGCTCTCAGCGTCGTAGCTGTGGTATCATTCAGAACAGTGTTTCAAACTCATGGTAGAATTTAGACTCCTTCGGTACTGGATTCCAGGTCTACAGGTTCCCACAGAGGCCGTCTTCAATCCTGCTGCCCTGACTTTGACTCCAAATGTCTGAACAAAGCCCCGGGCAGTATGGGGGGAGGGAAGCCTTCTGGCTGCAAGAATGAGAAAATTTTCTGCATTTAAATGCAGAAAATAAATGTGTGGTCACAAAATCTCCTTTCCCTCAACTCCTTGAAATTCCTTTTGAATAAATACTTATTTTTTGGTGAGAAGTAGTTTAATCCAGAGGTCAGTGAGGGAACCCTTGAACATTTTTTTAACTGAAATATTTATTGGTACATTACATATACACATCATGATTGCACTCAACAATGAGAATTTGTACCAGCATATGACACAACTTAATTCTCATTTTTTCTCATACCCCTACCCACCCTCCCACCCCAACCCCTTGAACTTTTATAGGTGATCTACAAAAATGTTGCAGCCTAGCTGGTGAGGGTTTCATTTGTTTATGGTTTTAGTATAACTACACCTTCCTCCTTTTGTATTTCCATGATGGCTAAAGAGGAAAATCTGTGCCCATCAGAAACCTTAGGAGACTAATGAGCCATTTGAACAGTTTATATTTTCTTAGAGGAGTTTAGCAGCCAAATACAAGTCTTTATGGAAATTGCTTTATGTTGGTTATTTTCTTTTCTCCTTGTTAATAGCCACAGCAGCAGGGCTGATGCAAGAGGCATTTATGGAGTCACTGAACTTTATTGACCCAGGATTTGATAGCATGGACTTTTCCCCTGAGGGAATAGTCACCCTGAAAGCAGTTCCCAGGAGGGTGTGTAGCTTTCCCTCCTTGGCTCTGGGTTTGACTTTCCCAAGGAAAGGCAGGTTTGCAGATGTCTTTTGGCCTTTGCTTTTGCTCCCTTTGTGCAGGGCTGCCCTTGCAGCTTGGTCCTGAAAGGGTCAGAAAACCAAATGCACCCCACCCCCTACTGTGGGAAACAAGGGAAGGGGATGTAACTAGAACCTTTGCATGAAGTTCTAGTCTCTTGTGAGTCCGACAACACACGGTGAAATAATAACTAGTCAGAAATGAGGCTTAGAGAAGAAGCTGAGCTTGGGCCTGATCCCTGATACTCTGGTTGGCAAAGACCCCAAACCCAAGTTTGTCACACCTTTTATCCCTGCATACCCAAGCTCACCACACCTTTCATTCCATGCATTCCAAAAGACCTGGGAGGGCAAGGCAGATACCTGGCAATAGTACTTGAGAAGCTATGCAGATGAAGATCCCACAGAGCAAGGCAAACACCAGCAATAGTCCTTCAGGAATTATGTAGATACTGGTGTAGTTCTTCTCTGGGGCATCATAGCATGTGTGCCACCTGGAGTCCCTGTTACTCCCTGAGATGAAGACAAGAGTTAAGTCCCCAGGTCCATCTGTAGGCAGGAAAGCTTGGCCCAGTCATAGTCCGATTGTGCAATTACTTCTTTCAGATCGGATTGTTTCCAACACCCTATTCCTATGACAATACTAGAAAGAATACCAGGTACCCAGGCCTGTTTGAATGTCAGATGGACTACACAAATGGATGATTAGTAGAAGTATGTCTCCTGCAATTAACTGGGATATATTCAGAGTAAAACTTATTTACCACTTACCCAAAATGCGGATATAACTGGTTACCTCTATTCCACCCAGAGGCTCTACCAAGAGTTAATCATTAAATATTTACCCAAGAACCTGAGTCAGGTGTCTGCTCTTCCCACAGAGTTGTTCATCGAGTTGGTCAAACCTCTTGTTAGGGTTAAGATTGGGACTTCAGGCCTCTGGCTTTGAGATCCCAGGACCCTCCTCTGAAGAACTGGGCTGACATGACCGAGCTTTTTCCCCTCTCTGTTCCCCATCGCTACGCACAGTATTATTCTCCAGACCTGACTGGTGGGGCCCTTGTCCTGAGCCCGGTAGCAGATCTGTGTGTTTGTGACAATCTCCCCAAAGCCTGTTTCCACATGACAGTGGTGGCTGGATCTGAAATATTATTGCTGGCTGATTAGGGCCCAGCTGTCCTGTCCCTTCTGAATCCCACCTGTTCCTGTTGAGTGTGTGTCTTCTATGTGTCTGCTGTGTCCCAGGTGATGTAGGGACAGCAGAGTCTTCAGCACACAAAAGTCTTCCTGCTTCTGTAGTCACGAGGTAAATGTGGGGACGAAGAGAGACCAGGATGCTCTGGCAGCAATGAGCTGGAGAGTGGAAGATGGGGACAGTTGGACTCTTTGTAAATGTCAAGACATTGGGTGCAATTTCAGGGGGTGGAGGTGGGACGGGCCTGAGAGAGGCCTCCAGGGTTCACCTGCAGGAAGCTGCTCAGGGACACTTACTTGCTCAGACATTTCAATTCAGATTTACACTGGGATGAACTTGAGAGTTTTTACCTTTCCTCACTGGCTGGGTGATTCCTCGTGGGAGCTGTTTGTGGACTCAGGAATCCCCCTCGGATGGGATCTGTTGGCGTCGTCTTTAGTACTTGCTAAATGCTCTGATCTGTAGCCTGTAGTCATAGGTGGGGAAGTGTTTCTGCTCTTGACTGTGGGGATGGGGCCCTCCCAGCTGCCACCTCCTCTTGAGAACCCCAAGTCTCCAGCTTTAGCTTGCTTGTAAGCTGGGTTTCTGCTGTACTGCTGGTCCTGGAGATTACCTCCTTTCTGAGGCTGGCCCTGTCTTCCTGTTCTATTTTTACTGGCCCCTCTCTGTTTGAAGCAGGGTGTTATTAGAGTGAGCTCGCACTGCTGCTCTGACCTGATGCCTGCATTTCTTCCTCTCCTGCAGATCTGTCCTCAAAGGGAAAACAAAGGTAGCCATTTCTCTTGTAAGGGAAGTTTCATCCTGCTGGGGCCCTTTGGTGAATCCCCGTCAGCTAGAGTTCCTTTGATGCTGGGTTTGCACATGGGGGCCAGATCTCCCAGGGCCTCCCCCGGCCTGATGGCCACACCTATTCTTAGGCTCAGGGGAGGAAGAGGGAGGGACTGAAATCTTGATACTTTAGGCAGCCGTATGTGACTTCACATGGGCAGTCTTTGGCCGGCATGATACAGGAATGGAGCCCAAGCTCCACAAAGACTGTTCTCCAGAGTCCATGGCCTCCTTTTAATTTACACGTTTCCTATTGCTGGTTTTCTTTCCTCCCCTCTACAGAGACCCGGCCGCCATGCCACGCAGCCCGACGTCCAGTGAGGACGAGATGGCCCAGAGCTTCTCTGACTACTCTATGGGCTCCGAGTCTGACAGTTCTAAGGAAGAGACCATCTACGACACCATCCGAGCCACGTCAGGGAAGCCAGGTGGCGTGAGGATGGAGGAGAGCCAGGGGGACACGCTGGTGATCCGCGTGGTCATACAGGACCTGCAGCAGACGGTGAGCTCCCTTGAAGGGGTGGTTCTTTGTTCTCTGTCTTTTGCCTTTTGTCCATGACTGTGTGGGGCTAATCATGGCTTGTATCCCAGAAGGTATATGCTTCCAGTTCACCCTGTACTCATAGAACTAAAGACTGTTAACTGGTAATTCTTGTTTGCTGTAGAGTCCTGCCCCAGTGTCAGTTCCTTTAGGGTCCCTTCCTCAGACCTATGTTCCATCTTTATTCTACAGCATTCCCTGAGCACTTCTTTTAATCCATTGTGTGTTACTAGAATGAAATACCTGAGGTAGGCTACTTTGCAAAGAAAAAAGGTTTGTTTTGGCTCACCTGAAGGTCCAAGGGTCTCATCTGATGATACCTTCTTGCTGGCAGAGTAGATGATATAGATCAGCCATGGGAAAATAGGGAACATGACAGGGTCTATATGGTCTTTCCCTCTTCTGATGAAGCCACCAGGATCCAACTCTGAGGCTCCATCCTGCTCACCTTTTACCTTAATCACCTCCCAAAGTTCCTACCTGCAGTCACCGGAATCATTAAGTTTCCAATCTCTTAACTCCTCAATATGAGGATTAGATTTCAACCCAGGAAACATGTGAGGGAACTCAGCACATCCAAGCCAAAGCAAGCACCTGCAGAGTTCCTGCCCTGAAGGTAGCATTGGGTGTGCAGACTCCAGAAAGAGCTCAGTCTCAGGAGAATCCCAGGGCAGGTGTGTTAACACTCGGCCTCCAGCCCACGGGGGACAGGTGTCCACAGGTGCTGCCTCCCACCCCACCCCTCCCTGGGCTGATATGTAGCGTGTGCACATTCTGGCATCTGCAGCTGTCCTGCTTCTTAGGGTGGGGGACACTGAGGCAAAACCTTCCTTCTCTGTGCTGCCCCTGGCCATTCCCAAGTTGTGCCTCAGCCGGGGGCCCAGTGTGCTTCCTGTACCACTGTTTGTCCACCCTGGCAGTCTCTGGCATCTCTTGCTATGGTGCACTTCTGGTTGGTTCCTGGGCCCTTATGGAGGGGTTTACCTCTCCCAGGGGGTGACTCCTGGTGCACATGTTGGGCATAGGTGGGTGGCCTGGTGGATGGCATGGATGTAACAGCAAGACAGGTTTCCTTAGGAACATCGTATGTGCTGGGTTTTCCTTTGCTGTTCTAACTCCTTTCCCTCCTCTTCCTGCAAATCGGCCAGGTGAAACTGGAACTGTTTGAAGCAGAAATAAGCGCTCCCACAGCTGACCTCTCCCGTCTCCTGGGAGAAGGCTCAGCTCACAGCAGATGCTCAGCACATGCTTGTTGGCTTTGTTGGTCTGGGGTGTCGATATTGGATCTTGCCCAAGGGCACTGACATGAGCAGCATGTATCCTGATACTTTCTGACATTCACTCAGCAGCTCTGAGCATCTGGGACAAGCCAGAAGCTGTCTTAGACACTGAGGTGGGAAGACCCAGAAGTGACAGGACAGTTTCCTGGGTGGAAGAGATAGTGAGGAGAGTATTTTGGGGTGCTGTGAGCCAAGGGGGATGGGAATGTGGTGGGGAGGTGGGGCAGTGGTCTGTAAGGGTGATAGGAGCATGAATGGGAGATGGGGAGTTAGGAGATTTTCAGGAGCCAAAGATGTGATCTGAGTTTGGAACCTCAAATGCGTCTTCCTCACCGGTAATGAAAGTAAAGGAAGAAGAGAGAACTGGGGGAGCATATCCAGTCCTCACCTTCCCTGGCCTTTCCCAGGAGCTGCACCTGGCTGCAGAGGGGGTCTAGACATGTGGGCCAGCCCTGAGCCCAAAGAGTCAGCCCTGGAGACTTGGTGAGCCAGTAGCTGGCAGTGTGTGCACCCTCTGTGCCCACGTGCACAGCCTCCCCTCCCCTCTCCTTATGCACGTGGGCACAGGACTATTTGCACATAGCTACTCTGTACCGTACCTGATGTCCAACATGTTTCAGGATCCTGGATCCACCCAGTCTCTATTCCAGCAGTAAATGCCAGTTATCATCTTTTCCAGTGGCCTAATCCATTCCTACTTCTATATTTTGTTTTGTCCTGTAAATAGGCAAGGTGAATTTTTAGGGAAAGTTCCTGAGGATGGTCCCCTGGAGTGAAAGTATAGTTGGTCTGGGTTATTCATGATACTTGTATTCTAGTAAAGTGCTTTGGGTGCCACAGATACTACATCCCGTGTAGTGTTTACCTGTTAACCTTACACTGGAGGCCAGCAGTGCCATAACTCCTGCTTGCATGACAGGCACATCCCAGAGCCGTGCCCAGCTCAGGAGGACCTCCCACTTTAATAAGGTGCCAGAGGGTCCTTTTTTTTGGAGACAGGATCTCGCTTTATAGTTCAGGCTGGCCCTGAGCTCAGCCTCCAACTCACATCACAGCAATCCTCCTGCCTCTGCCTCCTGAGTGCTGGGATTCAGGTGTGAGCCACTGCACCGGGCACTGTGCTATGTGGTACTGATTTCTGGTGGGCGTGAGTCTCCACACTCAGTATTGTATGTGGTTACGGACGATCAAACCCATTAAACCTGGGCCTTTGGACTTGCAAGACAGGCGCCAGAAACATTGAGCTAAATCCCTGGCCCCAGAGGGCCCATTTAAAGAGCAAAGTGTGCAACAGAAAGCACACAGACACAGAATGTGAGGCATGTGGCACTGGAGAGACCAAGATAAAGGCACTTGCTTACATATTGAGAGGAGAAGCAAGGCAGAGGTTGCCCCATCCGACCTCATGTGGGGACCTGCATCGGGCAACTCCCCTTTGTTGTTGCTTTTTGCTCATCTGGAAATGATCACCAAAGCACAGGAAGCATTGACTGTGAGGTTACTAGTGAGTTCCCTTGAGCAGGCACATCCTATGTACAGAACTCATCAACAGGCATCGACTGTGTTTCTGAAAATGTTTCCTTGTCTCCCTCCCTCCCCCGCTTATTCCTTCCCC